>NDXB01006965.1:3628-15885 GCA_002631895.1 Agapornis roseicollis
GACCAAGGTGCTGCTTTCTGACGTGGGAGAATGGTTTCCTTTCTATATGTGTTTTTGAATATACAGCACTCTTTGTGTTATCTTGTTCAGGGCAGTCGTGGGTTGCTTGGGGGGGTTAAGTTCAAATTACTACTGCTTTGTGCAGTGATCTGACAAGTCGACAGCTTTCTGCCTTGGGGATAGCTCCAGCCTCAAACTGCAGTTGTCTGCAGACAATATAAGGAGCTCAGGAAGCACAGTCCATCTTTCTGGAGCATGAGCATGAAACAGAAGCTCTGAGATCACAAATCCCGTCACAGTATCCTCAAGAATTACCTAGAGCTTCGGCCAGAATCCAAAGGGATGATCATGTTCTGCTACCTCACTTTCCTTTCTGGTTTTGACTTAATCTGATGTTTTGCTTCACTTTATGTCAACTATTACGTAGTGTCTTGGTATTTTGTGCTGGCAGCAGATGCCTTTTAGCAGCTAATGAATATATCCATTCTAAGTATAATGTGAGTTATATTTATTCTAAGTCTTTAAACATCCCAGAGTAATTTAGACTCAAAATCAGCCTAGGAAGGCAGGATGTTATTACCTTTAAGGCCCTGAGCATGCCCTTTGTGGGCCTGGTTATCACGTACATCGTGGGGTTACAGCCTGATGAAACAAGGCTGAAGTGAACCCTGTTCTCCATCTACCCTGAGTCATACTCAAAGCCAGTATTTGTGTGCTTCTGAAGCACTTCACATGTTTAAAATGCTGAGCAAACATTAACAAGTGCTTCTGGTTGAGGTTGGTGCTGCCTGCAACTCATATGATATCAATAGCAGCACTAATAAACAGGGGTAAGGGAGATGCTGCATTTTTATCACTTCTTATACTGGGCAAACTGCAATTTAAGCCCCATACTTAATGCAAGTGCATTTAACAGGACAGCAGTGGATCTCTTGGATCGCTTTCCTCTGGCATTACTTCCGTCTTACATACATGATGCTTCATCTATTTAGGTGCAGAAGTTCAATCAGATGCAACCAGGATTCTTTCACAGTGAGAGCTGACCTTTAGCATTACCCTGGGAAAGTAAATTACCCTGCCTTGCCTTTGCTTCCCTCTACTTAGATACCAGCTCTTAAAGGCCTGGGCAAGCTCTTGCAACGTGTCCAGTTTCACCACATTTGCTCCCTGTAGTAGCTCTCTGTGCTACTTGTTAATATAAAAACACCACAACTGCTGCTTGTTCTGCAGGCGAGCGGGAGCTTTTTTTGGGGGGGGGAAGCCGCAGCAGTTACACTCAGTATTAGTCTGGTAGTAGTGATATGAGGTGGCTGATCCACCTCAAAAGCCTGTGCAGGCTCCCTGAGGTGAGAACAAGCAGTCGTTTCCGTGAAGTAGTGAGCAGTGGTGAGCTCTGGCGAGCACGGCTCAAGGAGCAATGGAGAGTGGCACGATCCTTAAAGCTGTCCGTGGCCCTGTGTCCAGGGAGGGCTCACAGGGCAGAGTTCCCTAAAACTGGGAATCATGGAGGTTGGGATGAGCTTTAAAGCAACCTCATGCTTAGGAGCAACGTTCTGAGGGTGTTTAGGGCAAGAAAGAAGTGATAAAGACACCTGAGCTGGAAGTGACTATTGAAAGGTTTTATTGTTTCAATCATTTTTGCTGTATTTCGTGCCACTTTCTTAGTGGTTACTGAAGACCTCAAATTTGGGTGATGCCTTTTAAAGCAGTGCGGCAAGAGGACTGAATGTCTTCTACTGCAGCGTTGGAGCATGGTGGCAGCCTGCAGGTGTCCTGGTCTTACTCAAAATAGAAAAGGCAGGCTAGCAGAGGTGGTATCTCCAGCTACACTTTGTAAGCAACCCTTCCAGCCAGTTGATTTTTGCACTTCCTCTTGCTAATGAAGATACTGGCTCTTATGGTTTCTGCTCCCTTTGCATGAGCTCGGGACTGCAAGATCAGTGTCTGCTGCTGCGCTTGTCTCCACTGACCGCAACTGGTGCCCAAGACACAAAGAGCAAGAACAGCAGAAGCAGCAAAACAAGCTGACATCAGATCTCCAACCTGTTTCCTCCCAGTTAGCGTGGCAAGCCCCGGAGATTCAACCATTCATCTCCTCCTTTATTATTTGAATCTCTTTATCTTGTTTTTCCTTTTCACCTACTTGTTGTGTTCTTGTTTTTTTCTTGTCTTCCTTGTCCCATCTCGGAAGTAGCGAGCGTGGAGGGAAGGCACATCAAGGCAGAGATGGGGAGTGAAAGAGCCCTTGTGCTGGACAGGCTAGCGAGCAACGTGGCAAAGAGAAAAAGCTCAATGCCTCAGAAATTTATTGGTAAGAACAAAAACCCTTTTCATGTGTGACGGTTTAATGTGTGCGAGCTGGTTACTCCTAGTACAATGCCTCTGCTTCTTTTAAACCGCCTGCTCGGGTTTATAACCTAAGCTAATACAAAAGAGCATAAATAAAGTAACTCAGCTCATTCTGATGTGGTTTTAGTGATTTGTTGTAGGGGTTTGATTAAAAGACAAAGAATAGACACTTAAACTGGATGGGAGCTGCTGCTGTGCTGTGTGTCTGTCTGTGTGGGCAATTTAGAGCTCCGATGAGCTTCTGTGTGCTGTTTTGTGTACCTGTGTGTCTGAAATGTTCTCTGCTAGGCTTTTCCCAGGGAGAGGACAGGAAGGTTCCATGCTGTTAAGAGCAAAGTGCTCTGTGTGGTCAGCAGGAGCAGGTAGGATGCATGTGTGGAAGAAGGCCTAGAGACAGAAAAGTATTGGATTTCTGTTAGTCATCCTGCTGCTGACTTTGAATACGATTCAGAAAATATCAGATCCTTTCTTGTGGTAATTTAGGCAGCAGGATGTTTCCATAGGATTTTCTTTGCATTTAATTTCCTATGATCAGAGTTTTACATGCTGGGGATCTCACATACTAGTTTGGCAGGTTCTGATCCTCTCGGCTAGGCTGCTTTCATTACCTCGCCTTTTAAGAAAGTAAAATGCAGCTCTTGTGTCCCGAGTAAAGACCTGACTTAGTTAGCAGGTACACAAGACTAGTGCCAGCAATGCCTTGTTTATGTTCTGTTTGGGCATATAAGGTACCGAGTGATGCTTTTCTTACTATGAACTTTATGGTTGGTGCTCACACACATGACTTGGCAGGGAAGAAGCCTTGGGCTGAGCACACAAGCAGGGATCAGCCCCATATGGCAGGGGATGTGCTGAGGACCTGGCCTGAAGGCCTGGGGCTGAGGAGCGAGTCTAGGTACAGGAATACTGCTCAATCCATAGAGACCTAAACCCAGCGTGGTGTCTGAAGGTAACATAGCGCTGGTTGGGTTTGGTGGGTAGCACTGGACTTTCACCTATGAAAACGGCTAGTTTGAATTCAGATATCTTAGCGTGGCTTTAAAAAGGTCACCTCTTCACGCAGGAGTGAAGTAACACTCCATGTGAGCGCCTTTGGGTACTTCATACTGAAACTGTCGACTGTGTGACTTCGGCCTTACATGTCCTGCTGTGATTCAAAAAGGAATGCTAATGCAAATGGGTTTGAAAATCTTTTAGCTTCCTTTTTCTTAGCACAGAGATTAGCTTCACCCTACCTTGGTCTACAATTGCTACCGTTTCAGTCTCAATGTGCTTTATTAATCATACAAGCAGCGTACTTTGCATCAAGTGAAGCGTGTTTCTTGTTTGTTTTACCAGTTTAGCAGTTGCCATGTGAAACAGATCCTTCTCTGATACGTGCTGGAGCTCAGCAATGCACGGGGGTGATGGCATGCACTCCTGCTGCATGGTGGGGAGGGGGTTCAGGAAGAAGTTGGAGGAGCCAGGCACAAAAGAGCTGATTTCGGAACCTTTAAAGTGGTTTTCCTAAACCTTGTTAAGTTCCATGAGAAAGAATTACTCAGTCCCTTTTCTCCTTGGGAAGCTGGGGCATCCTTGGGAAGAGGGCTCCGTCCGACCCCAGTGTGACTCCTGTGACTGCCTGAACTGCTCGTGTGGGAGTGCAACATCTAACAGGATGGCTTTGGGATTTCTTGGGAAGCAGCGTTGTTGGAATGGGGGCTGATCTTTCATGCTGTCAGGGAGGAGGGGTAGCGCCGTGTGCGAACAAGGCATCTTTGTTAGGCTCAGTTCTGTGAATGAAGGCCATTGATCAGGAAATGGAACTCCTCTGCTTTACTATTTGAGGGCTCTGCAGAGGTTCCTACAAGCACCAGGAGTTTTGCCCACTGTGCTTCTCACATTGTCATCTGCAGGAGCTACCTCGTGGGCATCGTAAGCCTCCAAGGAGGACGCAGATCAGCAAACCATCCACTTGACTCTTAACCTCCACTACGCCCTTCTCCAAAGCCTTCTCCCATAAAGATTCTGTGCTCAGTTTTCCCCTTAGTGCTGAGGGAACAAGCATTTCAATGGAAGCTTATGGTTTTGTGTTTCCTGTTTTGCTGTGCATATCTGTTTTGCTGTGGATATCTGTTTTGCAGTGGATATCTGTTTGCATGCGTATGGAGCAAAGTACAAAGCCTTGGCTTTTGGTACTTCCTGGTTTGATTAATGAACAGATACTTATAAAGAAAACAGCCCAGCAGAACAGCTCAATACCTGCTGGTGGTTTCACTGCTCTCTAGGGCACTCACAGGGCTCTATCTTCAACTGGTGCAGGTCAAAGCAACTGCTGCAGTCAAGGCATTTCTGCAGTGTACCCCAGCTGAGCATCTCAGCCTACAGGCATCTGTTCCTTCCTTCTAAAAACAAGTTCTCCCAGAGGCCAAGAGTAAAACTCTATTTCTGACAGTGGCAGAAGTGCCAGGGCAGCTCCGACCCCGCTGCCTCCTGAGGTGTGAAGTCTCATGAGAAACGGCTGCTTTGGTTAGCAGGGTGGCAGGAAGCAGGTTCCCAGCATCCACACCTCACCAGGCTGCAGCATTGAAGCGGTTTAGAGTAAAGGAAAGAGCCACAGAGCAACCAGCTCACAAGAACGTGGCCCACACTATGGCTCATGTGTGGATGGGGAAGGGGAAAGCTTTAGCATTGCTTGCTGAGACAAAGAGGAAAGATGTTCTGCTAACCAGTGGCTGCGTGGCCAGTGAACACTGGAGAGCTGAGTCTGCATCTGATGTGTTGTTGCCTTTTGAAGGTGTGCAGCATCACAAGGCGTTAACGTTACCGTGTCAGAAGAGCTTTGGGGTGTTTGCATTTCATTTGCTACAACCTTGAATCAGAGGGCGATGGAGTGGGCTGTCGTGAGCCCTTTCAAAAGCCACCAGGAGAGTGGGACAACAGCACGTGAGAGCCTCAGAGATCATATGTTGTGACAGTGAGCCCCAAATTCACAGGCAGTCCCAAATATCTAATTTTCGCTTCTGTTGCCTTTTTGTTCCCATTTTTCATTCTCTTGGAGCCGTACAAACGTGCTCTCTGGTCTGGTTTCCTCCTGTGTGAAGTGCTGGTGAGGGCTGGAAGCAGTTACACACTTGTGGTTCTCTCACCTTTTTGAGTGTTTTATAAGAGAAACGTGAGCTCCTGGGTTTCTGCCTCTGCAGTGAAACCTCATGAGTTTCGTATCCATTGAGTCATGGTGTTGACAGGTGACTGATAAACATCTGCACTATCTGAGTTACCGTAACTCAAAGATTGGTGGATCTGATGTTTCCAAGTCAGTAACCATCCTCACCTCCTCCTCTAGGAGGTTTATTTTGCTTCCAAGCCTGAGCTTTAGAAAATGAACAAAACCCAACCCTCGCCCCCAAAAGCTACTTGGGTGTGTGAAGAGCCTCTTTCAGCAGAGAACGTTTCAGGCCTCTTTGCTTTCCAGAGACTGCTGCCATTTAAAACAGACCTCGTGGAGTCTAAATGCTTCTTTACCCACCCAGTGACTTCATGCCTCTCCTCTCTTGCAGGTGAGAAACGCCACAGTTTTGATGTTAATTATAACTCAAGTTTCATGTATGAAAAGGAAAGCGATGTGATGCAAGGGCGTATGATGGACCAGGCCATAAACAATGCCATCACCTACCTGGGGGCTGAAGCCTTGCGTCCTCTTGTGCAGACACCACCAGCTCCCACCTCCGAGATGGTCCCCGTCATCAGCAGCCTGTACCCCATTGCGCTGACCCGCGCCGAGGTGCCCAACGGCACCTCGCAGGATGCTGAGAAGAGCCACCCTCACCTAAGGGACAAAAGCCTGTCTTCAGACAGAGGCCTCTCCCCCAACAACAGCGGCCAAGACTCCACAGACACTGACAGCAACCACGAGGAGCGGCACAATCCCACTTTCCACCCAAGCCAGATGCTCCCCGCTCAGGCCCGCAACGGCCTCCAGCCCTTGAAGGACTTCCCAAGGCCGTACGACATCATCAAGCCGCCTGCCCTATGCCCACGAGATGCCTTCAAGGTCATCAACAAGGAAGGGGAAGCCATCGGGGTGTACCGGTGCGACCACTGCCACGTCCTCTTCTTGGATTACGTGATGTTCACCATCCACATGGGCTGCCACGGCTTCCGTGACCCCTTCGAGTGCAACGTCTGCGGGTACCGGAGCCACGACCGCTACGAGTTCTCGTCGCACATAGCACGAGGAGAGCACCGGGTAGTGCTCAAGTAAAAGGACCCGTTTCACAAGGTCAGAGGGGAGGCTCGGTGGGTTTTCATTAGCAGAAAGAAATCTCTTGAGTGTATTTTTTTCTATGGCAGTTTTAAAATGAAGGTCACGGGGCAGGTGCCACCTTTCGCCACGTCCAAACGGGTCAGGGTTCTGCAGCATCTCTGCCTCGCTGCTGTGCTGGGGGGGACTGAGGAAATCCCAGGAGCAGAGCCCAGGTTTTAGATGAAGTTTATTTTTGTGCAAATTAAGAGCCATTTCAATGGGTTTATTTTTTTAACGTGCCTTTGTGTTTCCTAATGTGTGCTTTAACTCAGCTCTAAAGGGGTTTATGCCCTGCTGATGCTGGTCCCATGTGTAGGAGCAGGAGTATAGGAGGAGCTTTGTTTTAGCTGTTACAATCCCGATGAGCTTCAAATCACTAAACCAAGGAAGCCACACTGGGAGGGATTATTAATTCCTCTTCAAAGGTTTTCCCCTAAGTTTTAAAGAGCATGTGGCCCCACCACGCTTTCCTTTTTCTTCCCCTTCTGTTCACCTGCTATAAAGTCACTCCCACACGTGTCTTAGTAAGAGCAAAGGGAGAGATGAGACCTGGGTTGGGGGTTTTTAACAGCACGCCTTTTAGGGATACCCAGTGAGGTCACTGCTTGGCTCATCCCTGCAGCTGGGGGGGGGAACCCTCATTCTCAGGGATGGAAAGCCCTCCTTTCCAATGGGTGCCAAGGCCAAGGAGGACACTGCCTTTGGGGGCACATCCCGAAGGTCTCTTTCCCAATGGGTGCCAAGGAGGCAGCGTCGGGCTCGCGGCGGAGGCACCGGCGCCGTGAGAACCTGCGCAGGGCGGTGTGGGAGCAGCCAGCTCCGTCTGCTCGTACGTGGGGATGTCCCTCGGTGTGAAATGCGCTGGTTTGCAAAATGACTATTTACCATGACTTTGAAGCTGGGGTTTAAAATAGCTCTTTTAATCTAATCACTGCTCTGCAGCTGTATTATTACTCACTGCGCTGGAGATAGGAATTTGATAACAGTTTTTGCTGAGTGAATGTTTGTTCTTTGCAAAGTAGGTTTTGTAGAGCATGGAGCCAGGTGTGTTCTGGTGGACTTTCCGCATCGCATGGCTTGATAGCTACAGCGCTTCTGTACTTGTCCAGGGTTGCTGTGGCACTATCCCTGGGGATCCGGGAGGGAAGGTGAGGGGCAGAGGCCCGGGTGGAGTGCTGAGGGCTGAGAACTACTGAACTTCCTTCCTCCCTCTGCCCTGGGCTCGCTCTCTGGGCTCAAATACTTTCTCCCCCCCCCTGAATTTTAAGGACACGAGTGCTGTGGAAGAGCTAGATCCTAGATCCAGCTTGTTGCAGGGGGTGAGGAGAACTGGTTTGTACCTTGCGTGCTGTTACGTGTGTAGTTACAGAAGAGGTTTAGGATCTTTTCCCAGTGACCAGTTTCCCATCGTGAGGCACAGTGAGCGGGTGGATCTTGGCTCTTCCCAATGTCGTGGCGTGACAAAGATCCTTCTGTGAGCAAGGCTGCAGTTCTACCCTAGGGATCCAAGGACCGACATCAGACAGCAGCCTGGATTTGGGAAGCATTTAGCCCGTTCCTTGCTTCACCTGATATAAATCCCACCGCATCTCCATCCCTCTTGCTGAGGGATGCTTGGGGAAAGCTGATCTACTCCCACACTGGGGCTGATGACAGCAGTCCTCATGGGTTGACAGCGATGAATAAGGTCACCCACCGTGAAGCATCACTTGTCCTTTGCCCAGGAAGTTCCTCACGGCACCGAGTGCATCCCGCAACACCGAGTGCATCCCTCGGCACCGAGTGCATCCCTCAGCACCGAATGCATCCCTCAGCACCGAATGCATCCCTCAGCACCAAATGCATTCCTCAGCACCGCGGCCGATTCCTCACGTCACTGCCCAGCCCTTGAAATCCCTCTTCAGATGAACTCTGCCACTTCCCTTCCCGTCAGACAGAGCTGAGGCCACTTCTCCTTCCTCCCCGGCTAAGGGGAGCCATGAGCATCCACCAGCAGCTCCAAGCACTGCCGCTGGGTTGGGAGAGGAAGGAGGGAGGTTTCCACAGCGTCTGGCCCGTGCGGCGCCGTTTCCCCACTGCATTTCCAGATGGGCTGAAGCCATTCCCGGCGCTGCCTGGAGCCTCTTCCCAGCTCCGCTGTTGAGCAATCCCGGTGTGGAGTTCCAAGGCAGTCATTTATTAAAGTCTCTCGCTGTGGTTTGATGTGCTGTGACACAGCTGCTGTGTGGTGCCTGAGCCATGTCCCCAGAGCAGGATTCACCCCCCTCCATGGAGCAGGATCAGCCCCCTCCGTGTGCTTCCCTCCACACTGGGGACACCACCAGCGTGGCAAACCCTATCCGACCGCCCTGCCCCACGAGCTGAGCACCCTCCTTCATGGCCAAGCCTCAATGAAAGCCGTAGGGAAGCCTGTTGAGCCGTACCCAGCCATCAAAGAGCTCTGCTTCATCCTGGGCAGGGATCTGAGCTCCAAGGAGCTTTGCAAATCGCCCCGTATGGGAAAGCAGAGGGATAAAAAGCACCGGTGTTTGTTGTGAGCCTGGTTTGTGCTGCTCCTGCTTTGGTTATTTTGGTACAAAGCAGATTTTGGTGGGGGTGGTTCTCTTTGACCACTGCTTGGTCTTGTCTCTCTTGGTTTCTTCATTTCCTGATGAATTAGAGCCTGAGAGTGGGAGCACGGGGGCAGCTCAGGCAAGTGGCTTTTAGCACTAAGAAAGCAGCCTCTGGGCTTCAGAGTTGATTGAAGTTCTTTAAAACTCCAGTAAACTCTCATGTATGTCGTAGTTAAAGGCACTAAAGGCAGCTTGGATGGGGCTTGGAGCAACCTGGTCTGGTGGAAGGTGACCCTGGGGTTGGAACTGGGTGAGCTTTAAGATCTCTTCCAACCCAAACCATTGTGCGATGCTATGGAAGCAGAGGTGATGGCAGTGCTCAGAGCTGGAAAACTGGGGGACAATGCTGGCGCATGAGGAAACCTCTTCCTCTTCTCTGATCAGAGGCTGCTGTTGGCTTCCCTTGTCCCCCACAGCCAGCCCAGGACAAGTGTTTGAAGGAGGGGAATGGCCCAAATTTGCCCTGGCAGAGCAGTTCTGCTCCAGCCCTGGGGCAGC
Organism: Agapornis roseicollis; assembly: GCA_002631895.1. Taxonomy (NCBI): domain Eukaryota; kingdom Metazoa; phylum Chordata; class Aves; order Psittaciformes; family Psittacidae; genus Agapornis; species Agapornis roseicollis. The sequence goes on from NDXB01006965.1 coordinate 13,373, forward strand.
AGCACAAGATGGACGTGGAGCTGTTGGATGAGGCCATGGGGATGCTGCCAGGGCTGGAGCAGCTCTGCTCTGGAGCCAGGCTGAGAGAGCTGGGCTGGGGCAGCCTGGGGGAGAGAAGGCTCCTGAAGGGGAGACCTGAGAGCAGCTCCAGGGCCTGAAGGGGCTGCAGGAAGCTATTCCCGTGGGATGCCCTGCCTGCCTGCCCTGCTCCCAGCCTCCGGACACACTCCTTGTGCCATGAGGTGTCACCAAGCTCCATCCTGGGTGTCGCAGTCCCCTGTGGGGTGAAGGCAGCTCCCAGCCCCACGTGCCTGGACCCATTTGCAGGGTGGTCTCAGCTTTGCTATAAGGTGATGCTGGAGCCAGATGGAAACATCCTGGCTCCCACCAACCCTCCCATAGCCCTTTCTCAGCACCTCTCCTAGCAGGGTGCTGCTCTTCACGCTTGTTGCCCGCTCTCCTGACGCCTACCACGAGAAGCTGGACAGGCTTGAGAAACAGAAGGGGGAAAGCAGCAAGTCAGAGGATCCTTTTTGCCTTTTAACCTTCCCGTCCTCCCTTGCCTGAGTGAAGCACAAGACCCAAGACCTATTTCCCCTGCGTTGTGCTGCTGCCCCAGCTTGGTTTTTCATTGAAGAAGAGCTGGTTTGATGCCACCCTCCCCCCGCTCTTCTGGAATCAAATGCTTTTAAAGCCCTGGCTTTATGAAGACGTTGGTGTTCTGACAGGGAGATCCTTATCTGCTGATATGCTGTAATGAGGGTAGAGCAGAGAGGAACCCGTTTCCACTGCCGTGTCGAAACACGCTTTGGGCCACACACCAACCTCCCGTCAGACGCTGCCGGGTGCTGAGCTGCATCCCTGGAGCATCCCATCCGGCTCCTGCTGCCGCCTCGGGAGCGGGCCGGAGCCTGGAGACCGGCAGCGCCGGGAGGGGAGAGCAGGAGAGGGAGGATTTGAGTCACCACCACCTCCTCCTCCTCCTCCGTGTCCCAAGGCTCCAGCCTGAGTCACAGCCCGGTGAGGAGCTGCCACCGTTCTGCATCCTCGGCATGGGCTGGGATCCTCTGAGCCCAGACCAGGGGAATGGGAACACCCCTGCGCTTCCCCTGCGGGCTGAATGAGAGCAGGAGGGGAAGGGGATGGATGGGATGGGATGGGAGAGGATCTGATGGAATGAGAAGGGATAGGAGGGAATGGGGAGGGGAAGGGAAGGGAAGGAATAGAATGGGATGGGATGGGAGAGGATCTGATGGAATGAGAAGGGATAGGAGGGAATGGGGAGGGGAAGGGAAGGGAAGGAATAGAATGGGATGGGATGGGAGAGGATCTGATGGAATGAGAAAGGATAGGAGGGAATGGGGAGGGGAAGGGAAGGAATAGAATGGGATGGGGTGGGATGGGAGAGGATCTGGTGGAATGAGAAGGGAATGGGGAGAGGAAGGGGAGGAATAGGATGGGATGGGAGAGGATCTGATGGAATGAGAAGGGATAGGAGGGAATGGGGAGGGGAAGGGAAGGAATAGGATGGGGTGGGATGGGAGAGGATCTGGTGGAATGAGAAGGGAATGGGGAGGGGAAGGGGAGGGATGTGATGGGAGAGGATTTGATGGAATGAGAAGGGATAGGAGGGAATGGGGAGGGGAAGGGAAGGAATAGGATGGGGTGGGATGGGAGAGGATCTGGTGGAATGAGAAGGGAATGGGGAGGGGAAGGGGAGGGATGTGATGGGAGAGGATCTGATGGAATGAGAAGGGATAGGAGGGGATTGGAAGGGATGGGAAGGGGAGGAACAGGAGCCTCCCACGTGCTCCCCATGCAGAGCCAGGTACCCAACACTGGCACCACCAAGGAGTGGATTCGCAGCCCCAGGGCACCCTGTGGGGACACGGGTGTGCAGCAGGACCAGGGCCGGGGGCAGCAGGTTCATGTCCTGCCTGGTGCCCCCGTCGCTGAGCCCCCGGGGAGCCGTGTGCTCCGGTGCCATTCCCTCCACGGGCTATATCTGGCTCCACATTTGCATGGCAGCGAAGCCACGGGTGTCCCAGGCGGCCTCGTGGGGGCCAGGAAAGTCCCAGCACAGGGTTGGTGGTAGAAGAACAGCTTCAACCCCTTGGGGCTGCACCCGCAGCGGGATGGGGAGCATGGAATGGTTTGGATTGGAAGGGACCTTAAAGCTCATCCAGTCCCAACCCTAGGGACACGTACCTCTAGAGCAGGGTGCTCCAAACCCTATCCAGCCTGGCCTGGGTGATGCCCCTGGGCTCTGCAGCGCTGCTCTATGACCAGGGAGGATGCTCCCAGGCTGGAGCTGATGCTCCTCAGCCATAAGCCCTGGTGCCTCCCACCGATGGAGGAGCCCCTCACCCAGTTCCATTTGCCCCTTTTCCCACCACAGGCTGTGAGCAGAGCCATAAGCCAGCACAAGAATGTTGGGAATGATCCTGCTCCCCCCCCCCCCCCCCCCCCCCCCCCCCCCCCTTGGCCCCCCCCCCCCCCCCGGGGGGGGGGGG
>NDXB01006966.1:8055-18781 GCA_002631895.1 Agapornis roseicollis
TTTTTTTTTTTTTTCTTCATTTTTACTATAAAGCTGGGTTTACAAAGCGCTTTTATCTTAGTATTTCTATTAGATTGCACTGGCACAAATACAAGGGTAGATAGAGACTTTTGAGATATTTGCTTTGCCATGTTTCCAGTACAGGGATCTGTTGAACGTAAACTTCTCTGAGGAGGTTATAGTCTAAGAAGCCATTCTAGCATTTCTTATTTTTCTTGTAATGGGTCATGCAATAAGACCCAGTGAAATATTTAGAGAGAGGGGAAGATTGAAACCAGCAGTTTCTAAGACCTTTAAGAGCCAAAAGGCAAATGTTAATGGGTTCTGTGAGGCTTCCAAGGACCTGCTGGTCCTTGTACTTATGCTGAATTTGCAGAGGTTCCTTAAACATGTGTTCAGAAAATATAGGTGGCATTAGCACAATTGGAGTTTCTAAGGGCAAGATCTATCATTTACTAAAATAGAGTTTGTTCCACTAAATATATTACTGCACTGGGGCTGCTGATTTGCAGGGCTTTTCTCCTACAAGCTTGGGTGAAAAGTACAAAATTCTTAACAAAATTTGGAGCCATTTTTCCACAGGTTTTTAGTGTTTTACTGTACATGCAACAATCCCCTGTCCTTTTTTTCTTCTTATTCTTTTTCTTCAGTTACATGTTCTGTCCCTGTGACTTTATGCAAGTGAGCAAGAATGCATCTCTGTGGAGTTGCTTTTTTTTTCCCAGTGAGCAACTTCTCACTTGACATCAAGGGTATGTGAATTGAGAAGTAACATCTCTTTTTATGCTCTTGACTTTGTCTGTATCATTTCATATCTGTATGCTGCATCTTGCTCCTTTTGTGATGCTTGTTGCTGAATTCTTTCTACCTCTGTGCCAGTTAATAGCTTGTTATCTTAATTGTACCAGCTCTCTGCAAACACTTACACAACCTTTCCCTTCACTTCTGAATCAAGCTTCTTGTCTTTAAGACTTTTCGAAGGTTAGCCTTATCTTATCTCAGTCCTTCAGTTTCTCAGTACAACGTCAAGCATCACTTTCACTTTGCCAGTGTCTTTACCATCAGCTAGTTTCTCTTTCCCAGGCTGAAATCTCTTCTTGTCCAACACTGGGAAAATATCTTAGGGAAACACACATGTGAAAATACATGTACACTCTGTTTAAAAACCTCTACAGAAACCATAGCTTTGTCTGGATGCTCCCCAAACTCTCTGAGTTATGAGCCACAATTTTCCCTCTCTAGAGTATTGCCCTTTCTGTGTCTCCATATTAGTTACTCCCTTCCTCTTGCAAACTTCCTCGATCCTGTCATTCTGAGCATACAAGTTAAATAAAAAACATACAAAGAAACAAAAAAGCAACCAGAGGAGCACCACTAAATTGTCTCTAATTCTCTAGCATGTTTATTTGCTCATATGTTCTATCTCTGTCTTCTACTTTTCATCTGTTTTGTGTCTCTACATTGTAAACACACTGTGTAAGAATTGTCCCTTATCTGTGTTTGTACAGTGCCAGGCTCAATGGGGTCCCGATCCTGACTGGGACCTTTGGGCACCACCACAGCATAAATGTCTGCTACTGATAATAATAATCTACCCACATCATGCAGATGTCTGAATTGTCTGAGAAATACAAACAAGGATCTTTACTGGGTTGGCAGAGAGCCATTAATTTTAGGTGCCAGTTTTCTTTTCCCCTAAATATGGTTTGGCTCCCTGAAAAACCTGGTGACACAAACCTCCCACTTCTTGGAAAGCTTGGCTCTTTGGTGATGCAGTGATTAAAACATTGTTAAACATGGGATACGCAGGTCAGGTGAGGTCCCTGCAACTATGTGAGGTATTCCGAGTACTTGCCCTGTGCTTTGTTGTTGCTTTCCTTTGTGTTGGTTTTTTTCTTTCCTCCTCTGAATGGCAAATGAGTGAATTGAAACTAGACAGAACTGCCCTACTTTTGTGGGGTGGAGGGAACACCTCAAAAAATGGGCCACAAATGAAGAAAGCTATAGTTGGATTGATAGGCTTAAATAATGGCACTGCGGGTTAAACAGCAGCAAGCCAACAGTAAGTGAGGCAAGCCCTGCAGTCAGTGCACTTTTCTCAGGTTAAAACATCCCCTCCACTTCTTTGCCCTCTGAATTTTTCAAATAATGAAGGCCAAGGACAGCACTTGGGTCAGGTACGCTGGCCTCAGCAGCTGCTATGGAAGATGTTTGCAGTTGGTCTGTAGCACCACGTGCTCCAGTGAGCTTACTTTTTAGCAGTTGAAAGTTTAATTGCAAAAATACCTGGTTGCCCATGAAGCATTCAGAGGCTCATGTTCAGCATGGAAAACTGTGCTCATTTTCAGCATGGTAGGCTCCTTGGTTGCTTCAGCCTGACAGCCACCCAAACCACATGCACATGCTAACATACCTTGAAAAGATCCTTGCTGCTGGTACGCAGTGATTGCTCCTCACTAAATTGATCATAATGGTATCACTGCTGCCTTATTCACCTGTGTCTCCCTATTATTTCCACTCACTCTTCCTCATTTTATCTTTGGTCTATAAGCTTTTTGGGACAGGACCTCACCCAATTTTTAAACCAAGGCTTTTGGGCACTGTTATAATAAATGCATATACATATATATATATGTGTATATACATTCATATATATAAAAAGGATGAAAGCCTGGACAAGTCTGTATTGCATAACTGGAGAGTGGTGCAGAAATCCCTGAGCCAGTGCTGACCCAACATGGCAAATTGCCATTGCACAACCAGCCACCTGTGAGCTGCTCCAGTGTACACTGGCTGGGTCTGGAGGCCAGAGAAAGTCAAGAGATGAGTCCCTTTGCTGCAGTGCAGCTCCATATACTTATGGATGTACTTTTCCCACACCAGAGCTAACTGAAGTAGAATTAACTGGGTTGTGGTGTACATATACCTGCTGATCTCGCATGAATGCTACATGCAAGACAGAAAGGAGCAGGAGAGAGGTCATGGTAAGTCCCACTGACCCTGAGTGCTTTACCATAATAGAAAACATACTGCAGCACTGCTTTAAATAGCTTCAGTCCTTCTTGCACATAGCCCTGAATGGTCTAGGCCAATATGATCCTAATCTCCTGAGACCTCAGCAACAAATTGTCATGTGCAGAATTTGTCCTTGAAGACTACAAGTTAAGGGAAGGCTGGTCTTTTAATAGGCAAATGCAGTGTGTAGTCATCAGACAATCTAGAAAACTAGGTCAGATAGGTGTTGCATCATAGCAGGCAGAATATTTGGTATTAATCAAGAAGGCACGTAGCGAGGTATGTATCATAGATATTCGATTACATTAGTGGAGTTATCTTTAATCATTGGGTAGAGTCATATGATGGAACATGATCGAGTAACCATGGCTTAGTGGGGTACCGCCCATCTGTTTAAATGTTAGTAAGGATGACTCACAGTGTTAGCATGACTGTGCAGAGGGAGGGACAGGAGCCAACATGGTCATTTACAGCAGCTTGTCTAACGTGGTGTTTTGCTAAGCTACCCTAACGCTATTCATCCAGGCCACATAGGACCAAAGAGATAGTGTACAAATGCTGACTGCGATCCCATCACGTGCAACAGGAAGGTCCTGCTGGAACACAATGAAAATTTTAATATTTGGGGAAAACCATGGATGGTCAGATTTTCAGTGAGGTTGAGCACTTGCCAGTTTTCTATCTTATCTGTCCTTTATTTGTGGGCTGTTTGCCCAACAATCCTATTTATTTAGCAACACAGGTGCCAAGAAATGAAAAATCCCTCAGTCAGCAATATTGACTGGCAGGCTGCAGGCAGCACCTCCTCAGCATTTACAAAGAGAGGAGCAGAGTTGACGTGTCTAACATTAAAAATAACAATTACAAACTCTCACTGACTTTCTTTGCTGCAGGACAGAAAGCAACAACAAAAGAGATTGTGTTGTCCTTGGAAGAAGAAGAAACATTTTAGACAAATTGAGTATCTCAGCTGGTTTGGTTCTGTGCTATACACATTCCCTGAGCACTGTGCAAGTGAGTGTGCACAAGCACATGCTAATCAATGACCTGTATTCAATGTGGAAGCAATAGAAGTATCCATGAGTACTGGCCAATATCAGTTTCCCCATGGGGAGTGGAATCTGGTGTGCGTTATGTAGCACTTTTATTTGTGGCAGGAGTGGTGCAGACTTTTCAACAAAGAGGGTCAACCTGGAAGCACAAGGTTTCTATGACTGTTCTGCAAATCCCTGCAAAAACACACTTGGGAGCAGGTTAGCAGGAGTGTAGCAAGAAAAAATACCTGAAGTACTGAGGACTTTTTCCTCTAGCTAAGTGTAAAGCACATGTAGACCACAGTATTAAAGGTGAAACTGGGGACAGCAAAGAAGCTTCTTTACCGTTTTAATAAATACCAATAATTCCCTTTTGCCCAAGTCCCATATTCCCAAACTCATTAAAGCAATTTTGGAAATTTTTTTGGCTCTGGAACGTATAAGCAAAACTCAAACCGTGCAGTCCCTTGAGAATCACTCACACAAATTGCCTAGGTCAGGCCAAAATAAGTTTCTGTCAAACAGCCTAACACCTAAGCTTATTATGAAACTGGTGACTTGTACAAAGGGTCTGTACGTGGGACAGTCTCAGAATGAATTTAGGGGGTGGGGGTGTGTCACAGCACTTGTTTTGCTTTGGTCCCACTGAAAACTCAAGTGATATTTTTACTGGATGCATTGCTTCTGTTAGCCAGCACAGTTCCTATAGGCTGTGGCTAAGCTAGTGGACCCAGAGGGCTCTAGAGCTCCACTGTGTGGGAGGGTGCACACCTCATTCTGGTCCCAGGACAGGCAGGAGAGTGCACCAGCACTTTCTCCTTTCCTGTCTACTCCTCACTGCCTATTCTCCTGGGAGGAAACCCAGGGTGCATCCCTGGCAGGGGATACAGCACACTCTGTTCTGTTCTGCAGCCGCTCCACTGTGCTGGTCTCAACCCCTCATTTGGCAGCTGTTGTATGGACTTTAAAGTACAAGATAGAGAAGACCTGTTTGAGCTTGCTGTCTACTGCTCTGCCAGGCTGTAGCTGTAGTGAGGATGGGCTGGTGAGAGGTGAACTCTGCTTGTAGGGGTCATCACAGCATCCGGAAGCCAAACTGAGATTATTCTCCTCACATTCAGCCTGGTATCTGCTCACATTTTGATTTTCAAAGGATCACTGAATTGGGTTTTTGTGCTATTTTGACCCTGTCCTAATGATTCATCAGTTGTCTTGTGTGAATGACTGCTGATACATGGAGCAGCTGTGTTTTATGTGGAGAGTAGGATGGGTCAGGGGCTCTGTACTTTAAGTAGGTTTTCTGAACCCGTATTTCCTGCACTACATCTATTCCACAGTTCCCTAGGCTTAGCTGTGTGCTGAACTGATCATAGAGTCCCCTTTCCCAGAAGCTGATTCATGCTCCTGCACAGTGCTTCTTGCACCCGCTCACAGGGTTACACCCTGTATTTGGGAGTAATTTCTTGAGTTTCTTTGGGGAGGTATGAAAATGTAAAGCACATCATATTCCTCCATCAGCGGTTAACCAGAGAGGCATGGGAAGAGCTTCTTGTCTGTATCTGAGATACATTTGTTGTTGTTTTGTTGGTTTTGTTTTTGTTTTTTTTTTTTTCCCCTCTTCTGAATAAGTACTGTATGTGTCTGGGAGGACTTTTAAAGCATCCTTCAAGACATGGGGTGCTTCTCTCCATGTAGAGCAAAGACAAAAGGATGGGTTCAGTAATGTGCAGCTGCTGAAGAGAGGGCAGCTGAGGGCAGCTGGATGGGAGGAGCAGAGGTGTCTGAGCACAAGTGGGTAGACAGAGCAAGGGCTTTGAGGTGGAATTTTTTGGGACAGAAATGCTTTTCATGGGAGGAGGGTTGGAAAACTGACAGTCCAATGATGGAAAATACTGGGGAGTTCTAGGGAAGAGATAATTAGACGGTTTGAACTCTGGGCAGGATAGCATGATTTGTAGGTCAGAAGAAGCTGGTGCTGCCATAAAACAGGCACCTCTGCTCTGGGAGCCTGGTTGTGATGTTCTCCATAAGGGATCTCTGTGAATCCCATCGTTCAAGGTCTTCGGCCTTTTTGCTTTTTGTTAGATAAATGAAAATGACAGCTAAAGTTAGAGGAGGGGTGTATGTACTCATGATTGCCAGAGTCACTTAAAATTGAAGGGGCAAGAAATAAAATACTATAAATAGAGCCATCCAGAGGGACCTTGACACACTTGTGAGGTGGGCTGATGCCAACCTCATGAAGTTTAACCATGACAAGTACAAGGTCCTACACCTGGGTCAGAGGAATCCCAGGCACAGCTACAGGTTGATCAAAGAGGAGATTCAGAGCAGTCCTGCAAAGAAGGACTTGGGGGTGTTGGGCGATGAGAAAATGAACATGAGCCGGCTTCAGTGTGTGCTTGCAGCCCAGAAAGCAACTGTATCCTGGGCGGCATCAAAAGGAACGTGACCAGCAGGTCGAAGGGGGTGATCCTGCCCCTCTACTCTGCTCTCGTGAGACCTCACTTGGAGTACTGTGTGCAGTTCTCGTGTCCTCAACATAAAAAGGACATGGAGCTGTTGGAACAAGTCTAGAGGAGGGCCACGAGGATTATCAGGGGACTGGAGCATCTCCTGTATGAAGACGGGCTGAGAGAGTTGGGGCTGTTCAGCTTGGAGAAGAGAAGGCTGCATGGAGACCTCCTAGCAGCCTTCCAGTATCTGAAGGGAGCCTATAGGGATGCTAGGGAGAGGCTCTTCATTAGGATCTGTAGTGACAGGACAAGGGGTAATGGGTTCAAACTTAAACAGGGGAAGTTTAGATTGGATATAAGGAAGTTCTTTCCTTTAAGGGTGGTGAGATGCTGGAATGGGTTGCCCAGAGAAGCTGTGAATTCTCCATCCCTGATAGTGTTCAAGGCTAGGTTGGACAGAGCCTTGGGTGGCATGGTTTACTGTGAGGTGTCCCTGCTTGTGGCAGGGGGGTTGGAACTAGATGATCTTAAGGTCCTTTCCAACCGTAACAATTCTGTGACTCTATGATTCTACGATTGGGTGTGATATGGTTCAGACCAAGTGGGAGAAGTGACTGTCTTTCCCCTCACAGCCCTGTGGTTATGACTCTGCTTTGCTGACCAGTCCAGCCTGATTTTGAAGCTTTATGGCTAGCTGTGGATTCAACACTGAAGCAAAGGATGCTTCTGCCAAGGCCGATAATCATCCCTGATGTTTAGAGGCTCCAAAGATCTTGAGACTCTTTCGATGCTCCCTGTTGCAGAGGCTCTTCAAGCTCGTGGACTATACCTCCTTCTCCCCCATCCTTCTCATACGTCTCCTGCCTAATAAACAGTGTAAACCACATGCTGTACTGCAGAGCAACCTGCTCTGTGAGAATTTAATATACTAACTTAAACTAGCGATGCTTGTTCAGCAGCATATTTGAAAGCTTTCTTATTTTCGTGGTGTTTGAAAAGGTAGCAAGTTACATTTATCAGAAATTTCAAGCAACTCATACATTCTTCAAAACTGACTAACTGCTCCCAAGAACACATTGTTAAAGGCTATTTTCAAAAAGCAGCCCCAGCTTTGTTTAATCCATTAATTTTATGATGATTCTTCGTGAGTGGGCCTGCTTTCTCACATGCACTCTTTTCCCTATGCTATACTTAGAAAAATCCTTCTAAATCTTTTGAACTCCTTTTGCCAAAATAACTCACCCTGCCTTTTTATAGTCTGCACTTTTTGCATTTACAAGCTACTTAATCTGAATGTAATTTTGCTAATTTTCTTTCTTTTCTTTTCCCCCATTTTCTATGCCCTGGTAACTGCTAACTTACTTTGGAAAAAAGGCTTAGTAGAGCTGTGCAGGAGAGAATATCAAGAGCAAGACAAAATACTGGTTTTAGAGTATTTTATTTACAGGTGATAAAACTTCAAAATCAGTTTAAGAATGTTTAATTTTCTGTCATAGCTTGCAGTCCATCATCCAGATACTTTTGTTCCCATGGGCTGAATTCACAGCAACGCACTGACGTAGAATGCCAGGAAATTTTCTTGCTTTGTTTGTAGAAATGTTCTGTGAGCCACTGTAAGGTGCAGAGGTGTGTAGGCTGAGACTGCCTGTTACCTTTACATTCATATTCAGTTGGATGAGCTATACTTCTGCTTTAACTGATAAATAGTAGAGGGAAGGTGACTCATCTGCTTCTTGAAAACTTTCTGTTCTACTGATTTATGCAGGAGAGGACAAATGCTGGATTGGATTATCTGTGCCTGCTTGTCTAGAGTTGCCTGTGCCTAGCAATGGCTGGCACGGTAGGGCTTGTTTGGTCTCTGCAGCCTATGACAGCTTTCTTTCCTTTTCTTCTAGGCCTGTCCCAGGTTCTCTGTCTTCACTACTGCACCTACACAACCGACAAAGGCAGCCTATGCCTGCCTCTATGCCTGGCACCCTGCCCAACCCTACCATGCCTGGATCTTCTGCTGTACTCATGCCTGTAAGTATTTTGGTTTGGTTTGAGTTTTTTGGGGAGTGAAAGCAGGGGGAGTTGGTTATTTTTGCACAATTCAGCCTACGCAGAGGTGAAACTCTGCAGGATTTTCTAAAGAAATCAAAGTGTGATGAGTTAAGGAAGCTGGAACTATTTCACTGTTTCGTCTTACACAAGAGTATTTCTGGTGTAGTTAATGGCATGTTAGTTAGTGTGAGAGTGATTAGAAACAGTTTACATGAGACTACAATTTCTGGTTCTCACACTTGGTCATCAAGTGAGATCAGTATGTCTGTGCTGGAACAAAAAGATTTCTCTCAAGTCAGACAAAACTGGAAAAGCCACGTACAGGAATTATGCCAATGAACTCTAAGTAATCCTCTTGTTTGTGAAGATAACCAGCAAGAAAGAAATGTGACTTACTTTTCTGGCCTGGTAATTGCATTTAATTAGAATTGGGTCATGATCACTGCTCACCTTCCACTCATCTCTACAGAGATGGGAATATTTCCCATCTTCTGGGAGACAAAGGGGTGCTTTGCAATTGTAGCTTCAGATTCTTAAATGAGTTTAACAACAATATAATACATTTGGGCAGGTTAGGGGTGGAGATGAGTAAGAATGGCACAGGAAAGAGGAGACTGGGACAGGAGAAGTTTCTGTTTCATTCCATGATGATCAGTCTGGAAGACAAACCTGAGTGTGATTGACCATGGGATGGGGGAAAGCACTGCTTGTTCTGGCTTTGCTGGAGCAAGGGCAACACACCAGAGAGCTGCATAGATTCAGGTTTGGCTGCTATTTGAGCAGTCATTAATAAGTCGAGTAATTAGTAACTTGTCAGTAAAGCTTTCCTGGAATATTGACCAGGAAGTTCAACAGAAAAAAATACAAGACATGTCACTGTGGGAGTCTTTTTTTCTGGCATGATTCCTAAGGAACCTGAAATGGAGCAAACACACTGCTTCAGTATAAGCTCAGGTACTTTGGGTTTCTGCTGAAGAGACGTTTGGGCAGGTCTGAGTGCAGACAAGCAGGTGTGCTTCAGCTGAGAGCCCCTGAGACATGAATACAGAAGCAAGACAGACCCTATCAGTGCTGGCTGCAGCTCCTGCCCCAAAGCCTTCCTGAAAGGGCTGCAGAGATGGCAGTGGGAGCTGCTCCTCCCCCATGGAAAAGGTGAGGGACCCTGGCAGAGGCAGCTTCTCCCTATCAGCACGCAGTGGCATATTGTTCTCTCTCCCAGGCCCAGCACCCATCACCTCTTCTTGCTGGGATCATGGAGGGTGGAAGCCAAGACCTCACCAAAGGGCACAAAAAAGAGTTTCCCTGCTTGGAGGGTCTCAGGAAGTCAAAAGCTTCTTTGTTCTGCGAGCCAAAGACACAGGGGACTGGTCCAAAGCAAGGCAAGATGCTCAGCTCTGGTTGAAAACAGCACCATAACCCTACTTATCAACCTTACCAATGGCTAGCAGCGTAACAGGGCTTGCCTCTTCAGGGAAGATACACCAGGAAATTGTTTTATCCAGGACTTAGTACCATTAGGTTTTATATGAAAATTGTATCCCTCCCTCCCAGCCTACTGAAATTGCAGAAAGGGCTTGCAGAAGAGGCTCTGAATAGCCAAGAAGAGCTCTGCTCTGGCTTTTTTGCTATCTCAGCAGTACGTGAAAGCTTCCCTTAGAAGACATATGGAAAACTCTTCTCAGCTGAGCAGTCTGAGTGAATTAAAAAAAAAAAAAGTCAGCTTCTTTTTCATATGCTCGAGATTGTAGATTTTTATTTATGTTTTTAACAAGCTAAGTTGAGCTGCACTGACAGGGGAGGCTACAACTTTATACAAGTGATGCTTTTAAAACCACTTAACTCTGACCGTTGTTATACTGAAAGGGAGAAAATCATTACAAAAAAGTGCAAAGCTGGGTGGCTGCTACATTTGTTTAGTAAAGAACCTTTTTCTTTATAATTGGCTGTGAGTTTTCAGGGTTGATTCTGATGAAACACACTCCTGCGTGCATACACACATGCAATTCACGACACAGATTGTTATTTTTCCAGTCATGACTTGAAGAAATAAAGCTGAGTCCATTTAAATAGAAACTAAGCATAAATTCTTGCAAATGTCTCCAGATGTTTTTAAACCTTTTTTCTTTTTTTTTTTTTCTTTTTCTTTTTTTTTTTTTTTAATATTTTAGTTATAAATGT
>NDXB01006966.1:18873-41446 GCA_002631895.1 Agapornis roseicollis
TTTTCTTTTTTTTCTTTTTCTTTCTTTTTCTTTTAAAAGATGGAGCGACAAATGTCAATGAATTCCAACATCATGGGGATGCAGGGGCCGAACCTCAATAATCCATGTGCTTCACCTCAAGTCCCCCCAATGCATTCAGAAGCCAAAATGGTAAAAAGAGAACATAATAATAATAATAAAATGCTTTTCTTGTATTGCTCTTGCGTACTGGTTACCCAGACAGTGGGGGATGTGGCCAGACATTGCTTACTTCATTCTTAGTCATATGTTATACTCTTTTTTTAATATGCTGCAGTAAATTGAACTATGTCTATGAACTTTCAAGATGTTCCTTGTCCTAGTACTCTCGGTGAGAGGGAACTGAAGTACAGGTTGGACTATCTGATCTGTACTGTGTTAAATAGGATTTTGGTTCAGATTAATGGAATTTAAGTAAATGGTCTGGCTGGTTCGCTGATGATGTCCATCCTCTATAACTTGGCTTAAAGAAAATTGTCAGTTAATGATGAGTGAAGTAAAAAGTGTCTGATGTGGAGAGAGTGTACACAGTATTTGTTTTTTCCAGATAGGTGCATGGTGTGTCAGAGTAATGACAGTGCTAGAAAATCGGACCAACACTGTGTATAAAACTGGGATATTTTCTTTTGCTTTAGTGCAACAGAAGTGTCAGCATCAAAAAAAAAAAAAAGTCAGAATTTAGACAAAAGTAATTTATTTATATGAGTCAAATGTCATAGTGTTTTTTAAAGTTATTGTATGTCTTACTAGGTCCAGACTTCACAGGCATATGTACTGGTATAGTATTAATGTAGGTAAACTAAACTACAAGTAGGTATTTGCAAATTTCTCCCAGTTTTAGATGCACTCTGATGGAGGTATTCTGCACTAAATATCCCTGGGACTGAGTTCATCAATGTCAAAACACTTAGACTTTTTCATTTACAGAACTGTGATTTCCTAGCTAGTGGAAACATGAGGACAGAAGTTTGCAGTTTAACTCTGTAGGCTTTTTATCCTCTCAAGATATCTCATCATAGTGGAAAACAGGAGTAACTTCACTGAACTTATTTTAGTGGCATTTCGCCAAGGTAAAATTGTCATGAGTGAGAGAATGAAATCAAGCCGACAAAGATTAAGCAACCACATGTTTTTATATATTTCTACTTTGCATGACTGGTACAGCTTTTAAAGTTTTTGTCATCTATCCTGAGGCAAAGAAAAACATCTTATTGTCTATAGGTATAGTGCATGCAGGAGACTCTGGGTTGAGAGCAACAACATATACAAGCTTATTCTGTCTGTTTTCTTAGATTGGATAGGTCATGCCTTTGCCTCACTGTTGGTATGGGTTAGGCTGTTAACCCAACCTCTGTTAACACCCTGTCTAAAACCACACTCCGTAAACATGCAGCCAGTTGGCCAGAAGAAAAGCGATAGCCAAAAACACTGTCTCCCCATGCCAAGGAAAACCTGTGGTCAAGAGTTCTCTCTCTGCTGTACCACACAGTGACGGTGACATGCCAAATGGCAACAGCATCTGCAGCAGAGCTTGTTAAAAACTTTTTGGAATAGGCAAGTGTTTTTTCAACGTAAGCATAGCTGAGCCAAGCTAAATATTCCTTGGCTGAATAAATCTAAAACTGGCATCTGTTTTGGGGACTAAAGGTTCTGTAGTTTGCTCTCCCCCCTGCACTCCTGCTTTTTTTTTTTTTTACTGGATGTGTGAGGCTACTTAATAACAAGATTAAATTATTGATGCATATGGTGAGAATTCCGTGCTTTAATAGCTGAAACTGTACAGTAATACAAATTACTTTTTAATCCGGATAAGCAGGGTTTGTCCCTAAACCTAACATACGAAGGCACAGTTCTTTCAAACAGAAATGGCAGTCAGTTCCAGAACACAGTATAGTGAACAAGCAGCACCTTTGCTTCTTCAGGGGCTTTCTGCCGCTCTTCCAGAAAAATTCTACATACATTAACTCTTTAAGAGTAGGAGGCATTATTCAGAGCTCCAGAACCTTTCCTCCTTTCAGAGTGTTTCTTAGCATTCTATATGCTAGTTTTGTACTTTGTTTTTGTTTAAGCATGCATGTAATGTAAAAAGCTTCTCTGTTTAGCTGCCACTTGGAGGAATACAAATCTATTAACAGTACTCAGCATGAAAATATTCAGAGCAAAATTATTTCTTACACATAAATTCATGAATTTTAAATCTGAATCATCTCTATTATAGGCATGTTTGTTCCTCTTATTAACTATAGCACTTTGCTTCATGCATACTCTGGCAACGTTTTTTTGTAAAGTTGAAAACAAGGGTGCTTAGTAACTTACCGGATTGCATCCTGCATTAGGAAGGAATTTCAGATTTCCCCAGATTCTGCTAATGCTATTACTGCTGGTGCATCCAGCACTGGTTCTGTTTGGCTCTCCCTACTCTCTGAAGAATATACACGTTAGGCACTAGACAAAGTCATCTAAGCTTCCTTCAGCTAATGACTGCAGTAACTAGAGAAGTTTGGGGGACTTTGGGCCTGCTCAAATCCATGGCAGATAGATCAGCATTTTCTTTGTGCCTACATAAAAGAATGCAGAACAGTCTCCTCTAGATGTGAGACCCAGATGTGAGACCAAATCCTTGTGGCCTCATGGATGTATGTACCTGAGCAATGCAAGCATGATTTGGCACACAGCAGTCATAATGCTGTTTGGTGACATGTGTGACTTCATTTGCTTCTATAAAGTAAATACGAATAAATGATACCAGTATGGATACTGTCTGATGCCAGGGTTTTTAGAGAAAGTAGATAGATGGCAAAAGATTTCACACCCTTGACTGGTTCATAATCACTTTATAGCAGGAAATGAAAGACATTCTAATAAATACATACATTGTCTGATATATAAGCACATATACAGACACAAATAGGATATGTGATTAATTCATGTTATGTTTCTATAATAAGCAATTTATTTATCTATGTGTACTTTAATCAATTTGTATTACCTGGCATTTGTAGAAAACCAAAGGTGCTGGTTTCCTGTTTAGATCTTTCAGGAGGCAGTTCCTTCAAATATTAAAGTATTGTAGATAACATTCCAGAACTGATTAAATTTATCACAACGGTCTCAGTTTCCCTCATAGTGTGCCTCCCAGTCGGGTTATCACTTAATGCTTTAAAACTGTCCTAGTAAATGAATGAGTGAACATCTAAATCAATACTGCTTTCTTCTTAGATTCAGAGCTAAGTGGATAAAACCTTTATGCTGCCCACCAAAAGCACACATTGATTTTGTATTAAAATATATTGCATTAGAAAGTGGAGGAAACTTATTGCTCTAAATGTACATGGTAAAAATATGCAGAATAGCACGTGTAGCATATTAACATGTGGTTCAGTAGGCTGAGAATATTATGAACTTGGAATTGCTGGTGGTGCCTTTGCCTTTAATACACTGCTTATTTACAGTTTGGTTTTGAAGTTTTAGAGTGTTCAAGGTTTTAGAACTTGGAAGTGCAATACCATGTGGATTACCAGAGTGAAAGATAAATAGTGTGCACTGAACCACTGGAAGGCTGTGTTACAGCAGTTCTTTTCAGTGGAGCTGATGCCTCTTTATCTTAATTTTGCAGGGCATTGATCTTTACCTTTAGAGATTTACGAGCTCTGAAAGGAGGTATAAAAGGCAGGCAGGTGATGAAAATAATTGAGCTTAAAAATACAGTTTTCAATTTGACCTGTTATTTTTTTCTTCTACCCTCTCCATCCACCCCTTGCTGGATATGTGATTTTATGAAATTTAACTAAAATGTAATATGTGTGACTTGGCTGTGCCTGTCTTCCTGACAGAATCGGTATGGCTCTTTAAAAAAGAAATAAATTATTTCCATTTCAAAACTACATAGGGTTGTGGGATATTGGTTTTGCCTAGTATGCATTACTAGGTTGAGCAGTATTAATAAGCAAATTAATCTGAAAGTGTCTATCAGATGTAGCAGTGAAAACGTAACCAGAAAGGAAAACAGACCAGTAATGACCATGTTGCTATTTATAATGGTAAAATATCCATATTAACTGAACCTTGTAATTTACCTAATAATGCTGGACAGCTTTGGGGGAGAAGGAGAGATGTGGTAGGAATTGCAGTTAGCCAGTTGTCATCAGCACTAATTTAAGACTTAAGGGTGCAGAACCTACTGATGGCTGTATAAAATCCCAGTCCAGGCATTGTCCAGCTCTCCATCACAGAGGAAAAGCAGGACTGGCTTCAGGGACCTGGGTGCATGTCATATATTTGTCAGACACGCACTGCTTGCTTTGTCCAGAAACACAGCACGTCAGCCAAGTGGGAAAGCCTTGGCTGCAAAGGTGGATGGCTTTCCTCAGATGCAGGTTGGAGTCTGTGTTTGGATGGAGTCTTCCTTCTTGTTTTACAAATAACGTGTGTTTCCATGCCTATGAGCTGTGATGGTGTGACTGCTGCAAAGTGAGAAATGGCTGGAATAAACTCTTGCCCCCATCCTGGTTTGGTACTTGACTCAGCTGTTGCAGTAGCCCTTGTGTGCAGATACAAGAGCACTGTCCCAAGAGCAGTGTTATCCTGGGACAGCTGGTGGACTTGGGAAGGGCATACCTCTTTGGGCCTAAGTCTGCAAGGTTTCCATACTGATTTTGGGCATGAGGCTGGCATAGGCAGTCAAGTCAGAGCCACTGAATCTCTAGATTTAGCTGTTTAACACTTGATGACTGAAGGTATTTTGTTTAATATAATAAAAGGTTTGAAGTCCATGCCTTCCTATCAAGCTGGCTGGGAAATGAGTCGCTTTAGCAGAACAACATGCATTGAATCAGGGTCAGAAGGTTTTTCTTTGCATGATTCTGGACTACTGAGCAGAAGGAAAATTGTTGCATTTCTGCAGAGCTTTCAGCAGCAATTGCTCATCTTGCCTTTCACAATAAAGCAATGAAAGCAACATAAGAAATAAAATGTCCAAAGCAAAGTTTTACAATATATTAAAAAAAAAAAAAAGAAGTGTGGCAAGATTTCCTGCATTGGTAACTGGGAAATGTTTTCAGGGAGGGGACTGTGAAATAGTTAAAAAAATACAGTGCTTCTGCAACTGCTTACAAAACTCACTGTTCTGAAATTGTATCTCCTGTTACATTTGCGCTTACGTTCTAAAGTCCTCAAAGACAACCTTTCAGTGTGCTCCTGACCTATGCTTTAAAATCCTCCCCAGGCAGTAGCTTTGCCTGCAGACAGTGTGCCTTGCTGTGGATTAAGGTATTACCGCGATGGGTGAAGCTAATCATATTTTGTTTTGTGTACTGAAACAGGACCTTGTACCCGTCATGCCTAAATTCTGGATTATGAACTAGACTGGGTAGGAACTAATTCTTCTTAAGCTGTCGGTGGCTCAGTAAGTGCAATAGAGAAGGACGGTGGCCCAGTTGCTCATAGCTGCTGTGAATACATGCTGAATATTTGATCTTGCTTCTTCCAAGTGCGTACGAATTGTGTTGCTTGTTGCAGACACAAGTTGTAACAATTCCTTGGATTTTTCTTTCTTTGTGTCACTTTATCTTGCATTGATCTTATCAATGCTATTTCCCTAGAAGAATCTGGGTTTTTATTATTTTGTTTGCTTTGATTCTGTTGGGTGTTAAAATGACCTCGCTTTATCCCCCTACCCACCAGCTCTCATCCTTTCTCTTTCCCTCTGTTTCTCCACCACCCTCTCCTTCCTTGGAGAATTTATTGTCTTTGTAGATTTGTTTCTCTTTCTCCTCTTCCCTCCAGAGTCCACCCTGATTTTGTAACCATAGCAGTAATTGAAATACAATCCTAATATTTGCTTGCTGTAGCTATCATGTAGCCCAACACATGAACTGCTGGCTTTTGTGTGTTGTAAGGTTTTGAAACTTAAGTCAGATGCATCTGTATACATGAGGGCGAGTGTTTGGTGCAGAGCCATCCCTTCCAGAAAAGGTTTTGTTTGTGTAAAGTTGTGTGTCAGTGGGAGCTGGTGCAAGTAAAAGCAAGTCCTTATGATAGTGAAGCCAGGGAAAAAGGAAATGATAAAAATAAAACCAAGGTTGCGTTACAGGGAAGTTCTGCTTCGCATAGATATATTTCAGTCTTTTGCTTGGAATATGTACAGCTTTCACTTTCCAAGATTTAGTAAGAGCCATGAATGATAGAAGTTGTTTCATACTTCAGGCCATTGCACATTAAGCCTGGCATTTGCTTGGAATGTATGAGTGCAGCTCATGACAAGAGATGGACTTTGGGGCGGAGGGGATGGTGTTACACACTTTACCAGCTCCATATTTTAACTACTAAGGACACAAGAGCTGGAAGGAAAATTCTCATGGCAATAAATCTTTTCTTTATGGACAGACTTAAAAAGCATTTTCTAAAAACTATACGGTAGCTAATGAAGCAGTTTATTAATTATGATAGCGTTCCTGTGAGATAATTTTAGACTGTGAACTGAGAGAGAAAAGTGAAGCGACTCACTAGAGGCCACATAATTTGTCAGTGGAAGAGCTGAAACAAGCGGAGAAGAATTTCTGGCTGCCGCTTCCAGAAAAGCACAACTTCTGTCTGAGTACAATTTATGTATATGTTTATTTTGAAGTTAATATTAATTATTAATATTGGTAATGTCAATATAATGGTTGAAATATAGTGGTTTTTCAGGGCTTTTAGGAGACTGGGGAGACTCTGACCTCCTCAAGCATACCGTGGGTGCAGGCTCAAATTTAGGATTCAAATTCAGATGAAGGAGACAGTTTCTGCTTGGTTTTAATGCCCCTGAAATTTCCTGAACTTTACTGATGAGATTTTGGCTCAGAATGACAAAAATTAACTGATCTTCTGAGACTTCTGTCGTCTGAGATGATGGAAGCCTTGTGAGATCAGCTTCCCTGGCATCGTGGCTTTCACTGAAATCTCAGGAGAGCACTTACTTTCACATAATGTCGACCATATCCAAACCAGGACTAATGAATACCCCTGTAGAGCTCCTTCTAAGATCACAGGCATATTTGAAATACTGCTACAAGCTGTGTTCAGTCTGAGGAAATGCTCACAGCATTTGTTGTTTCTTCTGTCAGATACAGCCAATGACACTTTTCAGCAGTGGGAGGGTTACATACTGTCTTCCAGATGTTCATTAGTGCAACTTCTCTTATTTATGTTCAGGGAGGTAAGTTAAAAACTGGGACAGGCTGGGTCTCCCACCCTGGAAACACTTACACAACAAAGTTTGCTCCACTCGTGGTTTTTACTAGCAAATTGCTGGCCAGTAATGTTTATCTGAGATTTGAGTGTATGAAATACTATGAATAATCTTCCCATCTGTGCTCTCTAGTTGGACTGCCTGGGATGTAGTGTGGTTAGTTGGTTGTGTCCTCTGCCCTCTGTATTCTTCTTATATCATAATTACTGTGTAGCCCACCTTACTGGGCCCCACAAAGTCCCTGAGTAGTTTTTACTCACAGCTTGTTGCTCATGTGCTGAGAACTGATTGCAATTTCTCTAGCAGTGTAGGCACCTCCATGTTACTCTGCTTTAGATAGTTCACCCCATTTTAAGTGACTTACGTTACAAAGAATACAGCAAAATTCTTGATGTAAAGGGAATCATTTCCCGGTATTATTGCAGAGACAACATGAACTTTAACCGGCTAAAGATGAACTTTAAAGATATTTTAGATACATAATTTATGAAAAACCTCCCTCTTCAATTCATGGATGCACTATTTTTCCCGTATTTTGTATATTGAAGTCACAATTAAACCAACTCATTACTGTATTAAAAAATGCTCTAAAAATCTTATTTTAAGATAGTATCAAATTCTTCATTTAGTTACAATATCAGTGTGTATGTGCTTTGCTTTAGAATGGTTGCCTTTGTTACATACATTTGCAGTCAGAAAGCTTGGTCTTAAAAATATGTTGTAAAAAAAATAAGAAAGCTTTTGTAAAACTGAAAAATAGCAGCCAGTATTTCTGTAGCTTTGTTTTTCAGTCTAGTGGAGATGATTTAAAACAAAATAGCCATTCCCCTCCTCTCCTCTCCTTTCCTCTCCTCTCCTCTCCTCTCCTCTCCTCTCCTCTCCTCTCCTCTCCTCTCCTCTCCTCTCATTTATTTTTCCAAAATAAGTGTTTAGAAATGAAACAAGCCCCATAAGAAGCCTCAAATAGAATTTCAAAATCCTCTAGTTTTAAAAAATAAGAGGTAACATTTTTGGTGTAATCAAAGGTTGCTTTTAAAATTTAGCCCTGATCCTCAGCTGCTGTAAATCTGTGTAAATTCATTGACTTCAAAGAAACTGTGTGGGTTTTACATAAACTGAGAACCTAGTTTATACTTCTGAACCTCAGAATTTTCCTTTAGGCAAGCTCTGGCCCTTCCACAGTTTGGTACTTCCAGGCAAGCATTTTGCTGGTTTTGGCTTTTGCTTTTAATGTTATCCTTTTATTTATAATACAGTATATCTCTGCCTCTTCTTTTTGCACACTGGTGTTTTGCCAACTCTTCCAGCCTCTTATATGGACTTTTTCTGACTTAATTTTTCCTTTCTGCTTCCTATAGGTGTTCATTACATAATATTTAAAGATAAATAATTTTTGCTAATCCTCAAACTAATATTAGGAGATTTTTATAATTGATTCATCATACCAAGCAGTCACCAGGAGGTTTTGACTCTCCTATATCAACCAGTGACAAGTATTTGTACCTGTCCCTAATGATTCATAATGAAAAATTCCCAGATATTTCTCTGAAACTGACGGATGATTCATGTTGTTATATTTAGGCCACATTATTCTGGAATGTTTAAATTAGACTAAAAGCCACCTCTAAGTATACGTGTACAAACACAGAGTATATTTTTAGTTTCCCATCTGGAAATACATATAAAGTCCAGGGCTGTTTTCAAGTCACAAGAAATATTGTTGTATTTTTATTATGGTATTTCAGTTCACGCTCATACTAATACAAAAAGTTCAGTAATGGCATATCCTCAATACTGCCCTCAAATGCCAAGGTTACACATGAAGCCCAATGGGATCTAGCAAACGTTTAAACTTTCATTAAAGCCCAAAGCCCAAAATAGACTTTACTAGACCTGTACAAATTATTTTAAATTATGTAAATATTTTTAATATGTCTGGCTTCTGACAGAACACCACTATACACCAAAGTATGACATTTGCTTTACTGTGCCAACTTTCTGCTTTTTTTTTCTTCCCAAAATACCTAGCATCATTACTGGATTTGACTAGAGTCTGCTTTATGTGCTGCTGTGGTTCAGGAGAAATACATGCAAAGAGGATAGACTGTGTTCCCCAACTGTTAACAGAGACTCTTTAGCATGAGGTTAAGCATGAACTTTGTTTTTGCTGCCAACAGAGCAGTCAGGAGATACCCAGGATAAGGGTGGGTGAAGTCCTGATCTGCTTTCAATCTGATGGATGTGTGCAGCTGCTCTGAAGGCTGCTGTTGGTGTGCAGTGTGTGTGTGTGTCAGAGAGAAAACTATGTATTTGGGGTTTTGTAACAGATATTGCTCTAACTTCATCTTCTAGGAATCCTCTTAAATTAAGAAATTCTGCCAAAACATTAGTATCTGGATGTGTACAAAGTCTGGGCTTTCTGAGTACTTCATTTAAACGAGAGGTAGTGGTAGGTGATGCTAACAGCTAACAATCTGAAGAGCTCCAGCTTTGTTGGAAGTCTCCAGGTGTGCATGTTTCTGCACATATGTATATGTCTAAGTTTTTTTTCTTTTCTGTGGTTTTGGTGATTTTTTCCCCTCCTTCATCCTGTGCACTTTTACTGTGCAAACATAATCTTATCTATGCCTGTTTGGCTAACTTTGCCTATTTATTTATGCATTACCTTATCTTTTGTTAAGAAATTACTTTTCCTGAAATACTTCAGAATGTTGAAAATCCATGTGTGTTATCCAAAAAACACTTACAAACATTTAGGATGAATACCATTTGCACAAAGAATGGGAAATTTGTTCTGCTACATTTATTTGCAGAGTTGTCAGTCTTCTAAATAATGTTAGAAGTGGATTAGTTTGATTGGAAATTTGATCCAAGCAATGTTTGAGTTAGTTGCATAAAAAGTTCCCAGAGGTAATCTAGGGTTTATCTGAAAACTAGTATATAGTGGTGTCAGTGCTGAGAATTAAAGTAGGAATTAATTGCCCTTGGTGAAATTTGTGGTTATTTGGTTTATCCAATGATACCCAAATGCTTTATTTCAGAAAACAAGGTAGCTTGATCCAATTTTAAATATTTTAGAAAGTAAAACTTCCTTTTCTACTACACTTAAAATTCAAGATGTGTTTATGCTAGTCTTAGTAAAACTGGTATATATGATGCTAGTTTAATACTGCCCACAAAAATCCAAATGACATAGCAGAGACTTGTAGTGCTCATCTGGCATGTGCATTCCTCCTGAATGAGGAGTTAGGCTACCCTAAGGCTCCTGACCACCACAACCTGGGCAATGAGCAGCTGGATGAAGTAGCTCTAAAGTTCCTTATTTTCATAGTTCTCATCTTTGGCTTGCGCCCTTCATAGTGAAAACAACTATGAACACAGGTTTCTCTGGACCATGTAAGATATTTCTGCTGAGATTTTTAAGGTCTCAAGCAAAAGTGAAGGTCTCTTGATTTTCATGTATGAAGGGGATTGATAAGCAACCATGGCTGTACCAGAGATGCTGTAAATTGTGCTGAGGGCTACATTTCCTAAAGTGTACATCTTTCAGAAATACATGGCCAGCCTCCTGGCTGTTACTGGGCAGGAGAAATCATGAAGTGCATGTGGCTGGGAAATGGCATTTGCCTGGAGTCATGGGCTGCCTGCAGGTCAATCTCCATCCTTTGTTTCTCAGTGAGATGTTAGCATCATGAGCAATGGAGCAGGCAAAGCTAATGGCAACAGCACATGTGCCAGGAGCTTCTCTGCAAGGGCCTAGGCAAAAGTCCAGGAGAGGAGCCCAGCAGGCTCCCAGTGCTTCACATGTTGATACTGTGTTGCTGTGTCCAGAGAGGAGAGAGTGTCCACAGTCCTGGTGCTTCTGAAGTGAAGGAGTGTATGTGTTGTCCCTGTGGGGTGTAAAGCAGGTCCCCTTCCACTGTGGTGCTTGTAAAGCACCATGAGAGCCCCGTTCTCACTGGCAGACATCTGCCCCTTCCAGAACCTTGGGCAGAGCTGCTGCTGTTGGGCTTTGCTTTCTGTGTGAGCACTTGCAGGAAATCTGGCAGTGCATCTGTGTCTCTGTGGCTGCTCCCCTTCTTTGAGGGAGAAAGCCACCCAAGACACATCCCCAAGCTCCTCTCCTCTTCATTTATACACTTAGTAGGTAATGTTAGCATGGTATCAGTGAATGCTCTACCTGTTTGCTTGAATCTCCACGTAGCATTTGATGTATCTCCTGTAATAAATTATGTAATTTACGGAGCAATAACAATAGCTGAGATTCTTGGGTTGAGAAGAGTCACGTTACCAGAAGTACCAAAAAGGCTGATTAAAATTAAATCGTAGCAGACAACAGTTGTGTTACAAAGGAAGGCTCAATTACAGCCAAGTCACTTTCTTAGCTAACCTCTGACTTTTTTATTTCTCCTGCATGCGGCAGTCTGCATACTCTTTCTGGTTGTAATGAGCATTAATTGATTAGCTGGATCTATGAAGAGCTTGAGCACTCATAAGTACTATCCCAGTGGGTACACAACTAAATAGTTTATGAGGTAATTAGTATTTTAATGCCTTTTCTAATGAGCCTTTTCAGTAATGAAATCTCATGAGAACATTATTCGTTCATATATATTTCTTCAGACACAACAGAAGGTAAGCTAATGCTATTAAGAGATTTTAAAGCTAGTTTATAAAATGGTTTTTAGTAACTTATTTTTGAATACTTGCCTTGATTCACTTTGCTTTATTAAAAAAAATAAAGCCATCTTAATTTTTCCTGCTGCTCTGCTTCTTGCACTTCTCTCCTGACAGAATTCTTGCACTATACTGCAATTTCAAATAATTGGGATAATTTCTGAGGCTGCTACCCGATCTCCTAAGCTCAGCTGTAAGTAAATAATACCATACTGTCTGAACATGTTGTTTCAGATGTGTTCTCATCCTGGAAAAAAAAAAACAACTCTATGCCTGGCTACACAGTGTCTTTGATTTACGACTGTGTCAAGTTTGAGAGAATGACCAACCTCTACAAAGCTATTCAATGTCAAGATGAGCTCTATTCTGGAGGCTTGAAAGCAGCACAAAGTTTGCAACTGTACAGGAAGTCTTATTAAGCCTCCTCCTTCAGGTTCATTGGATATACCCCATTTCACCTAGGTTTAACCCATAGCAGGAAGGATAAGTGCTGTGCCTTGCATTTTATTTCTCTGCTACCTAAAAGAATAGTTTTTGCTATTTTGCTAGAATAGCTTTGCAGGGAAGAGTTTTTCAGTGTGTGAATGTCTAATTTTATTGTTGGCCATGGGGACCATACTTGCTTTTTGTTCTCTGGAGATCTCTAGGTATCAGTAGCTTTTGTGGTCTCATCTCTTAGGGCTCCCTTCTTTCATCTGGGAAATACAGTTTTGTCTTGAGTGAGATTTTGGCTGCAATTTGACAGCAGAGAGCAACGCTATGAAACAGCCTGGGTCAAAGACTGAAACATGTATGTTTTGGAAACCTGTTTCATAAATTAGTTTTATGTAGTCTAGGTGGTGTTTGCATTAAAATAATTTGGAAACTTTATTTTAAGTTATGGATGTGCAAACCCTATTTAATGCTAGAAGCTATAACAGTAAAACTGTAAGAAATTCCCCTATACAGATCTGATTATGTAATGTAAGATGTAATGAGTCTAATTCATCCTTGGAGTGTCTTTAATGGTGTCAGCACAGTTTTGTGAAGGAGAGATTTGGCCTAGGGACACCACCACCATAAAACTTGACTGTCTTCCGCTGGTATTTCTGTCTCCAAAGCTTTAGTGAGATGTGTCAATGTGATATATTAATAGCCTAGTCTTTTTTGATGACTCTAAGTTGTTAGTAGTATATGCGTTGTTTTCTTCAAACGGATATGGAAAGCTACATTTTCAGTTATGGTAACTGTAAAAGCCCCCTCCAGAACACACTAAAATGACTTTGACTTCACGTATTTGACCTTGTTTTCAATACCATGCATTAGCATCACTTAAGAGATGAAGAACGCCCAACACTGACCAGTGCTTTCCACATTGGTTGCCATCTCCACACCCTTTTGCAGCGTGAGACCCAACAGCACAGTCGAAGCTAATGCCTCCTCTGTCAGCTCCTAACAGCACCCTCAGACACTCAGGTTTTCAACACTCCCCCATGCAGCATGGTGGAGCCCTTTTGTTAAGGCACAGTTGGACACACTCTTGGGATGGCGGCTGAATTGAACATTCTGACATCTGAGTGCGGTACCTTCTTGTGTCTGTCTTGCGTTCATGGTCTGTTTACAATGCAGAATCAATCAGATTTGCCTGCATTGCTTTCAGAGGTGAGCTAGCCACTTTGGCTGCTCTGAGACCCTCCACATGGTTAGCAACCCAACAGGCTGTGCCTACGCCAGTGGCCAAAGAAGAAAGTTCAAGTGGGAAGGGTGCACATCAGGTTACCAGCTCAAGAGCAGAGGAAAAATAGCCTCAG
This sequence comes from Agapornis roseicollis, assembly GCA_002631895.1. Lineage (NCBI taxonomy): Eukaryota > Metazoa > Chordata > Aves > Psittaciformes > Psittacidae > Agapornis > Agapornis roseicollis. Next base: position 32,587 of record NDXB01006966.1, read on the forward strand.
AGAAATATTTTGGTTTCCATTCTGGAAATTTCGTAAAGGGTGTTTCTGCTCTATATTCAGAAGCTTCCTTAGGGGAGAAATGATCCGTGAGCTGTCTGAGGATAGGAGCTCCAACCTGTCTGTCTTTGATGGCCTTTGGACTTTGCTAAAGCCATCTCTGAGCAATAATGGAGCACAGTCAGAATTCAGTTGGGGTGGTGGGGAGACTAGTTTCCAGATGGTGCTTCTGATTTTGGTAATATTTCTTTTAAACTTGAAACAGCCTGGAGTTGTTTGCTTACTTTTTCAGGGACTTTCTCTATTTGTTTGCGCTTCCTGAGTCATCACCTGCCTTTGCCAAGACTTTATTACCTCTAACAAAAGGTGTATTATTGATGCCCTGTGGCATACACAAAGCCTTTCTATGAACTTCACTGGACATGTGGTCCTCCCAGTTTAATTTTGCTCCCTGTTCCACTTCTGAGCAAGTCCATGCTCTGAGCTCTGCTATGACAGTGTAAATGTTGAGCAGGCTTTTGACACCTCATTGGCTTAAAAGCTCAGCTTTCTTGACTTCTGATGCTTTTAGATCAATCCTCTTACCTTTTGTTTTGTAATAATGTGTAGGTATGTACCTATATGTAGCCTCTTTGGTGATAGCTAAAAGAACAGGAGTGGAGAAGTAGGCACTGTCTTGTCTCTATTAGAAATGCTTTGAAAGAGTAGAAGGCACTTAAAAGATAAGTTTGGTACTTTCTATTTCTTTCTCCTCCTTTTGTGTACCATGAGGTCATGATTAATGGCTTTGGTCATGTTTGGAGGGCAGAAATCACTTGTCTGTTCAATTCAGGAAGACCTCTGAATTGGTGAGGCCCAGGGGAACCAGCAGCTCTGGGTCTAGAAGGACCTGTGATGTCATTTTGTGTGGCCACGGGGGATGCAGCTATTACTTCTTTGGGCATTATTCTTGGATAGCACTAAGGTGTGTAGGTCTTTTGGCCTCTCCAACACATTAATTCTGCCCTGAGCAATGGAAAGATTCCCTACCCTCAGGGGAGGCTGTTTAGGATGGTGGGAATCTTATGTGTAGGGGCAAGGGACTGATGGGGGTGTACATGCAGAGGGACAATAAGGGAACACTCTAGACTTTACAGATACACTTCAAGTGATACAAACTGAGTTCAAAGTAATAGGAACCTGTATATGAGGTTTGCTTGGAATAAAGCTACTATGAGGTAGAGAAACATACACGGTAAAGAAATAGGATATTTTGACATTTATTCATGGCTTTCCTGGGGTGTCTTGAACTGTATAAACTCACTGCTATTGTGTTAGTGAAACCCTAGATTCCCTGAAGGTATAACTGTGACTGGAATTTAATTTGTTTTGCTTTGAAGAAAGAAGAGAAAAAGTAAATTTATTGCAGTGGTGTAACTCCTATAAATTGCACACATAAAGAAATTATGAATGAACACATAATTTAAGAAATTGTGGACAAGCTCATAATTTGCTGACAATTTCTTTCCAAATTATATGCATTTTGAGAATATTTATTTTCTATATTGAAGTAGGAATGGAGTTGAATGTCTTCTTTTTCTTCAGTCCTTTTGTTTCAGTAAAATAAGATGCTATTGAAGACACGTCAGATTGTCTGGTGTCAATGATGAGCTCTGAAAGAGATATGCTATCTCTGTATTGCTTTTAAGCTAAATGAAGACATTCAAAAGGATAGTTTAAGCATCGTATTCTTGGGATATCTCATTTTCTTGCAATCTACTAAATTTTAATTCAGAATAATTGTGTGTTATATTTACAGTTCAATTTAGATAATGTTTACTTATGTTTACATTTTATGCCTGGCTAACAGATGGCAGATATAGGGTGAAATTAAAACATAAAGAATCCAGACAATAAGCATCTCAGTTCACAGTTAGACTATGGGTCTTTGTCCTTCCTTGTAGTGTGATTTCAGAATCTAATTAAGCAGATGCTCAAGTATTTTGGGGAATTAAGCTATAGATTGCTCAATTAAATTACTTTTCCCTAACAGCATGAGCTTCAGTGTTGAAAGATAAATTTACAGTAAGGAACAAATGTTTAAGATGAAAAGTATGTCATAAATTAAACCACCTCAAAAAGCCAGAAGTAAATTCCTAGCTAACGACACAAAGTACAAACTGGAAATGTAGGAAAGTACAGTGGTTTGGGTTTAGAATAGGGTTGCCTATTCTGATGAAGAAAAAGCGAAGGATATGCCTGAATTTCATCAGTTGTGATTTGTTTGCTGGAAATATGCTACTATTTCACATTTAGGTATTATTCTCATCAATATGTTGGAACATTTCCTTTCCCACCCCTGTCAGTCACATTCCAATCAAAAATTTGTCCCAGTGCATTTTGGGGGGTGGAGAAAAGCTAGTATCATATAATTTAAACTAAACAGGATTAATATCCTAGTTTATATGTATGTGATATAAAAATCAGGGATGTCTTACATGGTTAAGTTTCTTTACAAATATCACTGCTTTAACTCACTAACAGTGTTACTCCTGAGCAAAAAATATACGATTTCTGGATTTGTAGATGAAGCTGAAACCATGGTGTTTGCAGAACAAGGCCCACCCCAGGTAGGATGTCTGCATTAATCTTTGCTCCTTGCACAGAAGGCTGGAGCTGGCTGCCAGAGCTAATGAATGGATTCTGACTCTGCCATGTTAGGCTCTTACCAAATACAAAGGCTGGTCGCAAATTATAGTTTGTCAGATGGCTTCAGATATGAGCATTAGAAAAACATTTGCTTAACAGTAATAATTAGCGACAGAGGCAAGTTTTACAGATTGATTTAGAGCACTAAGGCAAATGTGTGTTTCTGTGGGAAAAAGCCTGTTGCCTGTCTAGTGATTCATAAAAAGTGAAAAAAGGCGTTTTAGTTGCATCTCTTCTAAAGGTGAGACCAAACCGCAGCATTTCTACAAAACTCAAATAACCTCAGTCTTTACTGTAGTGTTTTAGGAGCACCACTTTTCCTCAATTAAACAACAAAAAGTCATACTTGAGAGTTTTTCCTGGCTTGGATTAGGATCATGCTTGCACAGATACAGAGCTTCACTGAGTGGATTCTTTTTAGCTTAAACCTTAACAGTTAAATTAGAAGAAAATTCACAACTGGCGCAGAGGAGTTCAGCAAATCACCAGGCAGCCTGGGCTGCTGAGATGCTTTCGTTCTTTAGCAATGAACTCATACCTTGGGCTTTTGTGTTCTCGGGAAGAAGAATCCATAGTTCAGAGAACTGCTAGAAAAAGGATGGTTAAATGAAGCCCAACAGTAAGCAATTCGTGTTACTGAAGCATGTCATTGAAACTTGGCACAAGTGCTACCTCTGAGCTTGTGCTGTGGAATGGTTTTAAACGCTTGTCATCTCATAGATACCACTGCAAATGTTCTGTACTGTCTCTCCTTTCCTGTGCTGTCTTGGAGAGTGAGTACAAGAATAAGTCTATGCACTTTCATTTGTTTGACTTTGGGTTTTCTGTGCTTTGGTTTCAGTAGCATGGCTATCAGATGAATGAGGTTATATCCATGCCAGGAGCAATGCAAACCAGCCCATTACTTCATTGTGTGGTTGATTTGCTTGTTTGTTTTAAAAGTTTGCATGTACTAGTGAATCCAGGGGGATGATAGCATCTAATAATTGTAGTGCTGGCAGAAGCAATGCAAGCTCACCCACACAGCCTGCCAAGGTACCTCTAGTCTGGTTTGCAACACCTCTTTTTCTCCAGTGGTTGTCCTGCTGCCATAGCACAGAACCAGAGAGCAGCTTTAGAGTGTAGTGTGCAGTGAGACCACCAAATGAATTTTCCTTTTCAACGTGATTAATTTTCTATTGCTATGCTGGCATCTCTTGTGCCAGGGTATTTAACAGGGGGGTTCCTGCTGTGAAAGTCCTTGTTTCCACTTTTGTGCTGAAGCAGCTAAAAGGGTATTATTCCCTTCCCAAGCTGATCGTTCTGTGAGAGGTTTTGTGAGGGATCTGCAAAGAGCAGAAAGTCTGAATAGATTAACAAAAGCTGGTAATTCCTGCACTGCAGAAAGATGGACTTGACTGCTTTATATTTGTAGGCTTGTGTCAATAGTGCAGAGAAATGTTAAAGTATCCTAAAAAGCTGGTAATAGTTTCAGTGCATATAGTTTGCTTCAGTAACTGTTGTCCTACAGTTCCAAGTATTAATTAAGAGTATCAGGATGACAGATTCCTCCAGTGCCTATATCCTCTTGGCATGAACTCAGGCACGGTAAGGACAAGTGGGGCTTAAGCTGGTTACTGTGACTTCTGTGATCTGGAGCAACAAAGAACAGTTGGTCATTAAACAATCAATTTCTTTTAAGGATGTCTTTACCATTCCTAATTAAAATACTTGTAATTATTAAATCATGTCATTAGTTAAGATAACCCTCCAGATTGTTTTCTGTTTACTGGGTTGCTAGGGGTACCTAATACATCAATATGTGTAGAAGTGTTCAATGAGACTGCCAGATTTTTTGAAAGATAAATAGTTTTACATGCTTCAGAAGTAGACTCCAATTGGCTAAAGAATTGGCCAGAGACTGAAAATGTGACCTCATTCTTGGCAAGTGATAAAGATATATTTTTGTTAACAGACACTATGTAAAAAGTGCACTACACTACTTCTAAGCAAAATTCTGTGTCTAAGAATAATGAAAAGTCTTTGAGTTAAGAATAATTTTTGAAAGAAAAGCAATTCACTGTCCTGTCCTGTATCTGAGTCTGCTAATATATATATATATAAAACTAATATAATATAGTTGTTCTTTTATATCCTTTTTTTATTTAAATTCTTAAATTTAATTAATACATATGTCACGGGCATACTTTTAAATCAATACAATTATTTAGCAGATAAATATAATTATTGCCTATTAATTCTTCCATCAAATCCATGTTTGTGTAATAGACATACTGTAATTGTCTTCTTGAGTCCAATCACATACTTCAACTTTCAGCAATTATGTTTTAATTTAATTCCAATGACTGATTAGAACCATGTGTATTCAGGTTTGGATAGATGTGCATACTACAGTATTGTTAAACCTGCAGAAAATATGTTTTTAATAATCCATTACTATTTAATTAGCATGCAATAACTGTCTTATTAAATCTAAATTAAAACCTTATTTGAGGCATGTAATTGAAAGTGCCACTGGGTAAAATTTAATCTGTCAGGGATGAATTTACATGGAATAACAATGCCAGATTTTTTGGTTTTGCACTTTTCAGGGTCTTCCCAAACATTCTCTTAGTCATCAGAGTGGAATCTTGCAACAATCAGGGTTCTGCAAAGTGCAGCATTTGAAATGTTTTTTGGGTCAGAGTTGTCATCTTCTGAGAGTTCATCTCGATTTGAAAGATGATTCTCTGGGTGGAAGATGAGGAATTCTTAAACCTTTACCAGATGCCAAAATGTGCGTAGGGAGCCAGTGAATGATTCCCACTAGCCAGGAAAGAAGGAGAACTGATTTGCAACACACACCACATGGTTAGGTGTCCCTCAGTGCCTCAGCATATGCTGACAAACATGAAAGGAAAAGGGGGTTTTGTGACTCTATCTCTTTATAATAGGAAAGCTATTATCACATATTGCTGTGTCCAAGTGGTCACACAACACAGCCAGTGAGAGCAAATTACAGCAAAATGAGACTATTTACAGAAATTGTGACACTGTCACTGTTCTGGGGTAAAAGAGATGCAGAATCCATCCAGAAACATGAATTCATAAATGCTACTGGTGGATGTGCTTCAGCAAGACAGCTGAAGGAGTCTGTGTAAATTATCAAACTAAATTGCATGTAAAATTCTAAACATCCTTGGTTTGAGATTAATAGCTACTCGGATCCCTGTAAAGATGTGTTTAATTAACTGGCTAGCAAATTTATAGCAAAAATCTCCCCTCAGATCTGCTTTGCAGAGTCCAAGTCTGATAGTCTCCTTTCTCATTATAACTCTTATCTGTCCTTGACAGTAAGTGGGAAAACTGCAAACAGGAAGCAAAAAATGTAAGAGCTGTGATTTAGCAGGTGAATCTCTAATGAGTTCAGCAGTAGCAGTCATTTTTCTCAGTCTTAGTAGCTGGTGCAATGCTGTGTTTTTGACTTTCAGCCTGGGAACAGCGCTGATAACACCGATGTTTTTAGTTACTGCTCAGTAATGTTTAGTCTGACCAAGGACTTTCTGAGTCTCATGCTCTGCCAGGGAGGAGGAGAAGCCAGGAGGAATCAGAGACAGGACACCTGACCCAAACTAGTCAAAGAGGGATTCCATACCATGGCATGTCATGCCCACTATATAAACTGGGGGCAGTTACCCAGAAGGGTGAGACCACTGTTCAGGCCAGGCTGGGTATCGATTGGAGGGTCGTGAGCGGTTCTATTCTCTTCCCTTGTTATTTCCCTTATCATCATTATTATTATTGGTGGTAGCAGCAGTGGTTTGTGTTATACCTTAGTTACCAAACTGTTCTTATCTCAACCCATGGCAGTTTCAGTTCTCCTCCCCATCACTCTTGGAGCAGGGGGAGGTAAAAGGGGGGGAATGAGCAGGTGGCTGCGTGGCTCTGAGTTACTGGCTGGGCTTAAACCACAACAGAATCAGAGCAGATAATTTTCTCAGGATATTTCATGTTGGTGCTTACCCATTGTCAGCCTCGGTCCACTTTGGGTGCTAGTCTCCATGGACATCAAGGTCCCATTTGGGAGCTGAATATTATTGCTATCTTGATATGGGCAATGTTTGCATGATCCTGAGACTCTACAGCAGATTGGGATTTGGCTGCAAAGGATATGGTAGATTCCAGATGTTGATAGGGCTGTCTAAAGATGCAAGACTGAAGTTAGGAAGGGAGCAAAAGATTACCATGGATGGAGAGCAGGGAGGAGAGGCAAAATATTTTGATGATTCCCTAGCCAGTGTTGGCCAGCAATGCCTAAAGCGTTGACAGACCACAGTTCCTGAGTTGTGGTGGACATTTCTGTCCCTGAACTGCTCACAGGACAGAAATTCATCTCACTTCTCTGTTTTTATTAACAAGCTAGTGAGTATGAAGGTTAAAGTCCTTCAAAGAAGGATGTAAACCAAAGAAACTTTCAAAAGGGAAGGCAGAAACTTGGGAGCAATCTCAGCTATGGGGGGAAATGTGACCTTTGAAGGAGGACGGGAATTTGCTGAGACACATTACAGTGCAACAAGGTGAGGTAAACACAGAAAGGCATCAGGGTTCACTTGAAGGGGGCAAAGAAAATTATGTACCAGTGATGGGAACAACCCCTAGGACTACCCAAGTCAAATTAAATAGTTCCTTTTACTTTTAATATGTTTATAATTAGGCCACACATGAATAGCTGTCATGGTGAATGCACTACGAGTGTAAATTGTGATCTGTTTATTTGAACTTCAACTCTAAGTGTTACTGAACATCCCTGCAAAACTGGAGTGCTCTTACTCTGGAACAGTGACAAGTGTCATGGTTACTCTAAATAGTCCTGTTTTCCTGTGACTTGCTCCCACCAGCTGTGTTGTGTGATTGCTTATACAGGGCAGCATGTGATAGAAACTCTTTTATTACAAAGAGATACAGCAAAGACCATGAGCACTGCAATTCAGTAAGAACACCTAAGCCCTGCAGTAGTAACCACCCAAGTACATGAGATATAGACAGCACAAATGATTATGCCCCATGGAGTTGTTCAGAATCAACACTGAGATGTTGACAGGCAGGGAGGGAACTAAGGCTGAGAACTGCTGAGCAGAGGAAATAGGGTGCAAAATTATTTAATTGCTCATCATCTTCATTTGGAATTGGTGGAGTGTCAGGTCTAGCTATGGAAACTATTTGGGGTTTGTTTGTATAGCCCAATTTGAGACACCTGTCTAAATCAGGAGCCAAAGCTCCTAATAGAGTTAATGGAGCACTTAATTTAAGAGCTAATTGCAGCCTGGGGTTTCTCTGAATGGCTCTTTGGTGGCACCACAGGACAGGGGGCAGCTGAAACTTTCCAACCAGGTGACTGATTCAAGTCATATGAGTAAGCACTCACACCCCAAGATTCACAAAGTTCAACAGTAGGACATTAAAATCCATCTCCTGTCTTCTCTTGGTGCATGCCTGCATCTGCTATCTTTCCCTCTCTTGCTAATATTTTTAAGCAAAAGAAGCTTCAGTGAGATCACTGAGGACAAGGATAGTAACATGCTTACCAAAGGAATTATTATATGTGGTTCATTATATTGTTTTTCAATGCTGGCCTGTAAAACCAGGATTACTAAGAAAAAAGAAAGTCTCTTGCAAATTGCAAGAAGTAGAAGTATTTGGCTTTCATTTCTAATCAAACAGGCTAAATATTCATGTTTATGTGCCTAAATGAAACTTTTGTATGCAGTCTTCTACCCCATCTGCATGAATAGTGGCATTGTAACAAGATGAGGTCACTGCAGAAGGGAAAGTGAGGTAAGAACACAGCTGAATCTACAGCTTCTCTGCTACATGGCGCACCAGTTTGTGCTTAAAGGAATACAGTGCTTTTGCCCATGCCAGAGCCACTGTGGGCACTGCCTGCAGAGCTGAATGCCTCTTGCAGGGCTCTAGATGCATTCCTTGCTCTGCTGTATGGTCTGATGCACAGTATACAGTTTCCTCTGCTTTTACAAACTGCTCTTCAGAGACCTCTTTACACATTTAATAAAAGTGAAAATCCATATGGTTTATTTTAAAGCCTTCATTAAAAAAAACCAAACCAACACAAAAAACAAAACCAAACCAAACAAACAAAAAAAAAAAAAAAAAAAAAAAAAAAACCAACCCAACAAAA
>NDXB01006966.1:44255-89310 GCA_002631895.1 Agapornis roseicollis
TTTTTTACCCTTGAAATGATGAAACTTTGAAGGAACTAATGGATTAGGAATCTAGAACTAAATTTAGAAAGAGGCAGTTCATGGAGATGCCCCAAGCTGGGAGGGTGGAAATGGATAAACTGGTGTTACTGGGAACAGCCTCTGACCAGGACAATTTAAATTATTTTTGTCTACCAAACAGACCCAGCTAACCTACCTCAGTGTGATCGCTTGCACTAGTACAGGATCAATGAATGTAATTTCTAGTAGGATATGTCTTGGTCTGTGATGTTCATGCACCACCTACCTGTTTCTGCTTGCATTATAAGAGCTTCCAAAAAATGAAGGTCTGTAGAATTATTAAATGCATCTTTGGAAGCCTCAAGGGATCTTATTTTTAGTATGTGTATTTGCATTCTTTGTCTTCCCTGTTTTTATTTGCTTTTGTATTTATGTAGACTTCTCAAATCCCTGTAAATCAGGTGCATGAGGCTGTGTTATGTTGTTCTGTAATGAGAGCAGGCATGCAGGTGCAGAATTGTGTACTGGAGTCCTCCAAGCTCACTGATCATGCAGTAGGAGAGGATATTAGGCTGTTGCTGAGGAATGCAGTGTCATTTAGTGGTGCTTGGCTGCTGTATAACCCTCCTGTCCCTCTTCTGACCAACACCCTGCATGGCCAACAGATCAGATAGCTGTTGCAGATGGGATTCCAGAATGTGAAGGATGCAGTGGTGCCCAGATGGAATTCCCTGGCCTAGATGAAATTCCCTGAGACTTCGGTGCCCCCAGGCAGTGCAGCAGGGTATAAGGCTGAAAGGTTTGTAGCACATGGGAGCTGCTCAGTCTCTGTTCTCACAGAGAGAACAGTGGGGTAAGTCCCCGGGCCCTGATGCACAGGTCTCTGTTGCCTAGCCCACCTCAAGGCAATCAGGATGAGCTGTAAATGAATCTTAGTGAGCTCATAGTCCCCTACTCATCTTGGGAGTGCTTGGAGAACTTTCACAGTGTTCTGCCCATGTACCATGCAGTCTGTAGCTCTGCTAGGGACATGGTGGAGCAGCCTATTTGGGAAGAGCCATGTATGAGCATTACAGTAACGGAGAGCGCTCGGAAATACTGCATGTGATACACTCAACATCTTCTGTTGCTCTCACAAATCATACGCGGTTTTATATTCCCAAGGCAAATGTAAATTGTCACTGTTGGTTGACTTCAGTATGCTCTCACCCATTCCAGGTGCAGTTCTGCCCCATAATCTTTAAAACAGCAAAAAAAAACTCAGAAAGTGTTCCCCACTTTAGCTCTGCTTTTCTGAAGCTGTTCATCCAGATTCTGCCTGGGCCTCACCAGTTACAGCCGCTGCTTTTGGATTTCTTTAACCCTTACTGTAGTGCTGTCATTGCAGGATACTGTAAAATTTGCTTTTTGCTTTAGACCAAAAAAAAAGGTTATTGTTGATATTTGTACGTTTTCATCTGTAGATGCCAAGTGCCTGCTTTAAAAAAATAAAAACATCAGCCTCCAACCATATGCTAAATTCCTAGCTGCATAGTAAAGATTGATTACATGTGTTTATATGTAATTCAAAAATGGTTCGTTCAGGAAGTGTATGGTCTCTTAAAGGCAAGTTTAAGAACCTTCAATTTTACATACGTTTACTTATATTAGGGAAAACGGCCTGGAGTACTAAGAAAACCCCATGATATATAGGGTTCAGCCTGAGAATTCTCAGAACGGTTTTATATATTTTTATTCTATCAATATGCTCTTTCACAGCTGTTAATTAGTTTTGTTAGTTGACTTACAGAAAAACACGTATAAAATGAGGACTAAGTAATTCCATAGCACTAATAGTATTAATGAAAAGCACGAAGTCTGGAGGCAATTCTAAAAACACTAGTTCAACCAAAAAGTAATTCTCATTTGAATTAGCATGATTAATTACATAGATTTTCCTTGTCACAGCACACTGAAATCAAAGCAGTCAAGATGGTTTAAAGGTTTCAGTGTATAATTCTAGTAGATGTTAAAAAACGGTGCATAGTCACTGTGTACATATGCATAAAATAAAGCTATAAAGAAACAAGAAACACAGTAAACTTCAATTTTACCATTAAATGATTTTTTAAACTTAAAAGACTGATTCATTTAATTGCACAGGAAAGTAAATGTGACTCTAAATCAGCGTTGGTTACTTCTGTCATGCAGAGGGGTATTTGGATACCACAGCTTTTGCACTATGTGCCTAATTGATTTGCATGCTGTATGCATTCATGTGGCTTGAGTTATTTTGCCTGGAGGGGTGAAAGAGGAATCACCCTGTTTGTTTCATTTTCATACTAACTATAGCATTTGCTTACTAAATATGTTGACTCTATAGATGTCATGCAGTTTGCTATTGCTGAATGTGGGCTGAAGGAGTGCTTGCCCATACATACAGAAGATGGCAATGGGTGTCATTGCTCCCTGCCTGTGCATGTGCAGCCCTGGAGCATGAATTGTTCTCCTCTCCAATAGCTCTCGTCCTTGCAGTGTTTCTGACATGCCCAGGTTCCCGTAGGCCTGCGGTATGCCATGGGTGTTTATTATGTGGAAAAAAAGGAAATCCTGCCAATCCACATCACTAGTGCAAGTTTGTCAAATGACATCAGCAGCAGAGGAGGATTTAGCTGCTAACCACATGCAAATAGGTCCCAGACTGTTGGTTATGCCATGATGTCAGCTCTGATTCCTCATCCATTATTTGATGGGCTTCAATGTATAAGTGCCAGATAAGTTTCCCCTCCCTTTTCCTTTCTTCCCACAGAGAACTTCTGGGTTTGTTTTGATTTTATTTGTGGAAAATGTGTTTTGAACAACAGGCATACCTCCTCAAGAGAAGTTTATTTCAAGGGTGATTTCCTACGCACGCTTCCCTTGTCTTCGTTATCATTTTGCATTATGGTGAGCCATTAATTACTAAACCAGTTCAGATATTTTCCCAAGAGACTCAACTAAGTATGGGTAATAGTTCCAACATTCTTTGTCATGAAGTGACATTAACTTTGTTAATAAAAGCTACTGTATCATTTGGCCACTTGAAGCATTAAAGCATGTCAGCCTGCAGGTACGCTAAGGTGCAGCAGCAAATCAGGTCATGTCGTGCAGGCTAATCTCTGCTTAAAACAGCACAGACCTCTAGGTGTAATTTGGGGTACTGGGGTACTGGGACATGGATTTTGTCACTGACAAGTCTAAGGGTCGAAGCCAACTGAACTATGAAAGGTGTGCCTCTTGTCACCTAGCATTAGCTGTCTCATTCAATCTGGACTAAACTTCTCCTATAAACTGTAATCATTTTCAGTGGGTAGTTCGTCGTTAAGACCTGGGATGGTTTGCCTTGTGCAGAAATAATCTAGGTATGTGTTTTAGACTACCGAGCATACTTTTAGATTAATTCTGACCTCTGTGAGCAGCAGATATTACTCCCTAACTGGTGTTCACTGCCATTTAAAAATCATTTTATTCTAGTTTCCTTTTTACTGGTATCTTTCCCAGAGGCACAATGAGGGCATTGGTACTTTCTAAGCATGAGCTGCATCCCCTGCTTGTCTCTCTGTGAGGCTCTGCCCTAAGAGGACACTATATTAGTTGCTCTTTCAGTGAAGAGACTGAGACTGGGACTTGGGAATTACTCATGATTTTTGGATTTACCCCAGCTCAGGTTTTTTCAGAGGAGACCTTAGACAAGGTGGAAAATGGGAAAACTTATGCAGATGTTGCCAGCAGTTTAATTTGGTTTTCAACCAGAGGTTTCTGGTTTTCTTAACTTCACACAGTTTTGCAAACATCTGTTCAAACTGTTCCCTTATAAGGCATTCTGTAAATAATATTTCCAACACAAGGGAGCTTAAGTCTATTTGCAAAGCTACTGAATAAATATACAGTACCAGCACAGAAATCAAATTACAGGGGCTGATGTCTTTCTAACAATGTTTAGTTCAAGTAACAGAGGTATTACAGGCAAGTGAGAGATCCCCCCTGAATCACAAAGATGTAATTAATTAATGCCTACATTGCCAAAAAAAGGAAAGTATTTTGACAACAGTTATTGGGAACAATCATGAGTTGTTCTTTCTTACAGCCCCAAAAGGCAAAAGCAGGAATGTAACTACAATACATTGCCCTATTTTTCCCTATTTTTTCTTTCTGATCAAGTTGTAGAGCTCACATATTGAGTAACTGGGAGAGAAGCCAAATCCATTCCCTTTATAAGTGAGTTTAAACTATGCATGAGGTGTGTTTTTTCCTTTTGTTTCATGGAAACATCTCTGTTGTTGGCAAAGTGTTTAAGTTAGGAAAGTTGGCCTAAAATGCTACATTGCCAAGGTTTCAAGACCAGGCCTAGATGGTCCATAAAATTATTTCCTCTTAAGCAACAGTTTTGCCTTATGAAAAACAGAGGCTGTAGTCGTCCATTGCCTTTTCCTGATTGCTGACTGTCCCTTCAGGGGATGCACAGATGGTGGGAGGTTTGGGATCCCCATGTCTGGCTTTTCCCCTCACTGGAGCTCCAGGACCAATGTGAGGTTAGCACTGGGTGCTGGCTTTGTGAGCAGTGGTGAGGTGGTGTGGAGGTAGAAAGGGGAATTCCTGTCCTTGGGACCACGCTGGTGTTTTGGGGGGTTACTTAGTCTTGAAGCAGTGGGTGTCTCCTGTATCTGCTGTTGTGCAGTTGTGATTGGGCCTGTGCAAAGGGAAGTATGCTGAAAGAACCAACAGGGGGTAAATCTGACTTGGTCCTTCCCTTCAAATCTGCTCAGGCAGGAGCATTTGTACCTAAGGTCCCCCCGGGGAAGGAGATTTGAGGGAAAATCAAGCAAGGGAGGCAAAAGTCTGGAAGTAATGGGGGACTTGGCCCCTGGCTCCAGTTGGTAGGTCCCTGAAATCATATTCTGAGAACTGACTGCAAGCCCTGGCTGAAGTATCCCTAGCCCGACAGACGGTAGTTGCCCTGACTCACAGCCAGCTCACAGGCAGGCAGCACACACCTCACTATCTCTGTGTAGCTCAATGGAGCTGCAGATTAATGCAGTCATGGTAAAGCTGCTCAGGTTGAGCTGTCCTTTATCAGAGCAGTTGGTGCTGTACAGTTCAAGTCCCTTCTAGGGGCTGGATCTCTGCTTTTTGCAATCCCAAATTTCTTTTGTAATTGACAGCAAAGCCCTATTTACATACCCAACCCCTCTTCCTTTTTCCCAAACATCTTTGCAAATTGATAAGTAGTTGCCAGAGCTGAATAAACCTCTGCAGATTATTGGCTTGACTAAGTCAACCTAAACAATCAGTGTGATTAAGTGAAGAAGGCCTGTTTATATAGGAGCCAGAATGGTAAATGGGGAATTTGGAGGTTTATTTCACAAACTTTGTATGGTACAGATATAGATAGCCAGAGGCTAATCCAGGAGAATGCAGTTAATCCAGGAAGGGAATTCAATTTAAGAATTACTCTCGTGTCTGTTTCAAAACTACCTGGAAGAGCTTGTTGGGCACTTTAATTGAAAGCAACTTTCTCGTGGGTTTTTATCCTGATCTTGACAGATTGACTCAGTGGCACATGAGATATAGGTTGAGGTTGCTGAGTGCATCTGTGAGACAGCTGTGTCTTGTATTCAAACTTCTCAAGGTGGATAGAAGTTGATTACACCCTTGCTTGAATACATAGAGACAAAATTTGGTCTCACCCTGGTTTTACATACTTGTAGCCTTCCTGCAATTCTTTGGGATTTGTTCTACTGTACCTAAAATTCAGATCATATTTGTGATATGAACAGAGATGAAAATGTCATTGCTTGCTTTATTTTGAGGGACAGGAGAGGCTGATGCTTATCGGCCTCAATACAGACAGAAACCCAGTGATGTTGTTCCTCTCTATGTGAAAGAAATGCAAAAAACCTGTGTCTGTTATAATCTTCTTATAAAAATAGATGTTTCTTTTTTCTTTTAGTTTTCTGGCTTCAGGAGAAATTTTGATACTTACAAGACTAGGCAAAATTATTCAGGCTGGACAACAATGCAACAAGGTCTGTACAAACGTGAGCTTGTGAACACAGGCAAATTATAACTGACCAAGATAGCTGCCAGATCCTTCTCCTTAGTCCTCCCTCTTGCTGCATTCCATGTGCAGGTGTCCCAGGCATGATGGGATGAAAGAAATGTCAGAAATGAGGTGGGATTAATCACTATCTGGAAGAGCCCATCCCTTTCATATGCTATATAGGGTGCTTAGGTGACAAAGTCAGACAAATTTTCTTGTTGTGGAAATGAAGCAAGATAAGTGCTATTTGCATGGGGCTGCTGCTGAATAAAATGGGCCAAACTGGTACATTTTACATCTGTGCAACCTAAGTGTTAATATGGAAGATATCTATGCAGGTGATGATTCTTGCTGGAGGATCCTTTAGGGGTATAGTGTGATCGCACATTAATTTTCACTGGAGTTCTAGGTGTTTCATGTCTCCCGAGTTTAGAGAGAGTGAATACTGTGCATTTATATTAAAATTTGTACCAATTTTTTTGTTCATTTATGTGTGCACATGCATGCAGGAGAGTGTATCCCAAAGAGTCACTGTCACTGTTAAGAGCCTCAGCAGTAATTCTGCTATCACTTCTTGGCACCTCAGAAAGGCTGAGTTCAGACCCAGATTTCACTTCCTGTTAATATGAGAAGTTCAAAGCAGTAGATTATAAAGTCTTTACCTACCACATTACTTGCTATTTTCTCTGATGCTCTTGTCATTTAATAAAAAAACCTTTCATACTTTACCTAGAGTAATTGGAGACTGGAGATCTATAATGTTCCTGCTATTTCCACATTTCAGTTGTCACCTAGGAATTTATATCTATACTTAGGATAATGAGATTTAGTGGGGTCATTTACACTTAGTGAGCTTTATATAAATCACCATTACCCATTTGTGTATCATGTGGCTTTTACCTTTTATATCATAAATATTTTATACAGTCTGTTACTATTCATATTCTCTTTATAAAATTCAGTATATACTATTTATTTAGACAATGGCAACAACATGAGATAATGTCAGGTTTTGGCTATTCCAGTATTACTATTGGAATGCTGCTTGGGGTTGTTAAATCAAAATGAGCTGAAAGCATAGATTGCCTATTTATTGTTTTCAGATGTTAAAAGAGCCCTTGCTGTAATACAAGCAATGGCTATAAGCACCTGCTGTCACTAGAGACAGTTAAAGCAATGCATTGTCAAGATTTCATTTTAAAAATCAAAACAGTATAAGGTGCAGAATGTGTGGTCATTCCTTGAATGTCTTTGTTAAATGTCCATTGCATTGCATTTGATTATGCTCTTCCTTTTTAATTTATCTTTTTTCTTTCAAATGTAAGCGATGAAAATCTCTCTTTTCTTACTCTTTTCCTACCTAAGTGAATTCAGAAAGTCCCTTTTAAGGTCTTTACCATCTCTTTTATAACTCTGATCCTAGCAAAGCAAATGGGTAAACAGGTTGATTCTTACACCGATTCTGTTTTATGCATTTGTCCTTGGTCTGGGATCTGATGTCTAGCTGAGCTGTGTTTTACTACCATTTGCCCAAACAATGTGGCACAAATTTTTTGGGGGTAGTGTAGACTCACACAAGCAAACACATTTGCTAGGGGGAAAGATAGGAAAGCATTGCCTCTCCAGCCCAGTTCTGCAGTCTTCCCTGATTTGAGCAAACTTTATCATTACTTTCATGTTCCGAACACTAGATTAAAGGATTGATTTAGGAGGACCAGAATGCACCACAGGCAGTGCAGAACAGTGTATGTGCAAAGTCTTGACCAGAGCACCTGATCACAACACCCAGGTCTGACCTTGCATCTTTGGCCTTGTTCAACACCTTTGCATTCTCTTTGTCCTCAGCCAGGACCTGCAAAACATAGCTTATGCTAAGGAAGGAGCATCATCCTTAACTCTGTGTATCTGGTCATTTGTTGGTAATTTGATGTAGTTTGAGCCAGCTCTGACTTTGCCATCTATTTGTCAGCAAGAAGTAGAGAGAGAGAATCAGGTGAATAAATGTGCACTGACAGACATTCAAGGGATCTGAAACTTCTGCTTCCATTGTATTTTGACAATAGTCCTATTAAATGTGAATCATTCTGTGTATTATTCTTATTACTCGTTCACCTCATATAACAGGCTTGGTCCAAACACTGCTGAAGTCTTTCCACTGACTTTACTGGGAGTGGGATCATGTCCTCAAGGCCACATTAGCTGTGTGGTTTCATGGCCAGTTGTAAAGCCATCATTCCATGCAGCCTGGAACAAAAACACTGAAACCTTATGTCTTTGTATTAGCTAGGTTCTTTTTACCTTCTTTAGCTTAGCTCTTTTGACCAATGGAGATAGATTAATACTATTAATAATGAAGAAATTTATCTTCTGGATGATCTAATTGTTTAAGTATTATAAAGTACAAAAATACTCTGTTGACATTCAGAAAGGAAATGGGTACTTTGGGTCTTTACCATGTCCTGCTTTGACCTCTGCAGCCGAAAATCAGAAAGTCCCTGGGTGAACTCTCTCAGAGTTTGAAAGTGCCACACTGGAATAATTCTATTGGAATTATCTATTTGGAAATATTAAATAAAATAGTTGTTGTTAAGTTGAAATGGTGCAAGTCTCTACACAATATAGTTATCACATCCAAGAATTAAACCATATAAATGAGAATTGATGTACACTTTAGCAATATCTCTCTGAGACATCTCTGCATGTAATATCCTTCCCTGAATATGTGTCTTTCTTTTTACAAAATAGGGCCAACAAATTGTGCCCATTAAACGCTAAATTTACTAGCTGGTGTTTGCTGAATCTGGCCCTTATTAAATGTCCAGACGAGCTTGTTGTAGTTTATTTTGTAGGACGTCTGGTTAGAACATTAAATACAACAAGGAAAAATAAACTTAAAAGTAAAATGGCTCAACCCTTGCCCTACTGGGAATTTTTGTCCTTGATTGGATGGAAGCAAAACCAGGCCACTCTTTCCAAATGAATTGGTCCAAATTTTGAAATTGGTTCAAATGATTTTTGTAAGGGTAAATCTTAAATTCTGCTTTTTCTATTTCTTTTGTGGTTCTGGTTCATGTGATTAGTTAATATATTACCTCCAATTTTTTTTTCTTAGTTTCTACAAAAGGGAAGATCTTCCTATAACCAGCAACATTTGCCAGTAAAAAGATTTTTTAAATAACTTTGCAGTATCACTAAGTCAAAGTTCTGCTTCCATTAAGTTTTGCATGTTATGATCAATGCTTTCCCCCCAGCTGGGATTTTAGCTAACGCTCCTTTTAAAAGATCAGGTGAAAACTGTAGCTTCTAAAAGACAATATTGCATATGAGAGTGTGCCAGCCTGTGGCAGGCTGTGCATGTGCCACTTTTTCTCATGGTCTGATGTCCTCAGCAAATTTTTAACTTATCATCAGAGTCAGTAGAGTTAGCAAGGAGCTTCTTCATTTCTTAATCAGTCTAGCAGAAATTTCACATTAATTTTAATTACTCACAGTTTTTAAAAATCTGAGATCAGTGAAAGTCAGTTTTTCCTCGCTATTACACAGCAATAGTGATAATATCATTATAATTCCCAAGCTAAGAATTGCTCTGTATTAGACAGAAAGGGATTGAGTTGTTTTAAGTGCCCTTGCATTATAAATTGGTAGTTTGTTAATAATAGGTCTGTAATGCAAGTGCTGCAGTAAAATTACTAATAAGAACTCCACAAGAATATGGAGTTACTATAAACCTCATATGTACTGGGGCTCTCAACATGCTGCGATGTTTTCAATAATGAGGCTCTGGTACATTGTGTGCTAAGATTCACTATATCCTAAAGCAAAAGCTGTCAGAGCAGTCACAGGGAGGGGTTGCCTGCTCTGTCACCCCCACCCCTTCCCAGCTTGGATTCAAATCCTCAGAACATGTTTGGTTTTGGTTGTTTTGAAGTGGCAGATTTTGTTAACTTTCTGCTCCATCCAGTCCTAATAAACATCAGCTGTCAGCCACCATCCTGCCAGGCTGTTCCCATCTTCCTCTTGCTAATCTTCATGATATTTTTAATGCTTTGTTTACAGTTGCAAACACTTTCACATGGTGTTGAGCAAATTGGGTGAAATGTAGCTGTTTCATGGTTTTGATTACACAAAACCAAAATGAAAGTCTCCCTTCTATCAAGAAGTGGGCTTCTGAATCATGCTGTGCCTAAAATGTAATGTTTCTCACTTTGATGGGAATGAAAATGTATCCAATAAGAATAGTAAGAAAGATCCAGTAAGAAAGTGCTGGGCTTTTCTGTACACACATCACCTGCTGCCACCAGGACAAAAGTAGCATCCTCAGTTGATTGCAGTGTGACTCTTGGTAAAGTTCCGATTGTTGCTGCCCCAGCTCAGGAGCTGCTGAAGAAGGCAGGATATACAAATATGTATTAATGTAAATTATTATGCATCAGTAGTGTCTAAGTGCCCAAAGAGCCCAATATATTTTTCAGAGAACCTGTGGGTGGATGCTGAAGTAATAGGAAATTACAGTGACTGTGGGTGGTAGAACAGAAACCAAGAGGTGTGAATCCCATAAAATGGCAGACGTTCATATTGCCAGGATGAGCCAGGAACACAAACCTTTGCTAAGACATCCCCCGAATAGTTCTTCAGAAAAATGATTCTTCACTTTTTTAAACTGGAAGGGCATCTTACTGTTATGAACCAACTCCATAGATATTGCATCCACAGTTGTTTTCTTAGCTGTTGAGCAGGGAAGGCAGTGGTGGCAGTGGTGTGATAGATATGCAACACTTATTATAAATTAAATATTATTTTGTTAAATTATGGTCTTGCTGCTCTGATTACAAATATGTTAATTAAACACTAACGCAAATAGGGCACCAACTCCCAGATAGAGCCCTGCCTATAGATACTGACCTCCCAGATGCACAGAAACATGTGTATGTGTTTCCATGAATTTCAAGGACCACCTTCTGATGTCTTGTAGACAGTTGAGTAATACTGGTCCAGGTACACTGGATCTTACTCTGTGGGCATCTGGCACTGACTTTTGACACTTAAATGAAATGCAGTCTTCATAGTGGGATGTTGCATTTTACATGGGTCCAAATGTCTACACAAGATGCAGAGTTAGAAGTGTTGTATTTCATGGCAAAGGCTATAGTGAGCCTGTATGAGTTTTTATACTAAAACACTCTGAGGTGAAATGTTGTAGCTTCTTTGAGAATCAAATCCATTCAATATCTTAAAGTGGAAAGGGCTTTTAGATTTTAGATTTGCAGGCATAATTTTAAGAAGGTAGGATACCAATCAGGTTAGATTTCATTTAACCTGAATAGTTCTTTTCACCCAAGTGTTCCAGGTAAATTCTTATGGTCGTTCAGCAGTTATAAGTGCCCAAGCTCTGGTTTGACAGAAGAAAGAAAAAAATGCTTTTCACCACTGAATTCCTGCCCCTTCACCCACGACAGAATGATGGGTGACAGCTTTTTGCTAAAAGAGAAAGCAGCATGCCAGCTGGATATCTTCCTGCGGTAGCTAGGTTTTCCTTGGAGGTTTCCCATCTCTATACTAACTAGGCTTGACTATGCTTGGCTTATGAGCTTTTGCAAACATCCTTGCCAAAAGTGGGATGACTGTAGGCAAAATGAGTGCAGTAGAGAGACAGAGGCAAAAAAGTAGGAGTGATCAAAGTCTAGAGATTTGCTGGCAGACACACCTCCTTCCTACGCTCTACAGCCAGTAGATCCAGTGCTTTCCCCTTCTCCTACGTATGAATCAACACATCCAAGCAAGCGGTGCCAAAGCAGGGGGTGGGGACAGCTTTAGCACTGTACAACAGCTGTTGTTTTGCCAATATATTCAGTAGGAAATTCAGAACAAAACTCACTTTTTGGACCACGAATCTCATTAAAGTTCACCAATGGCACTGGAAAAGAGAGAACTTGAAAGGTTTGTTGTTTTGTCGGGGTTTTGGTGTGTTTTCTGTAAATACTGTTAGAATAGAAGACACTATGTAGGTGCTATAAAAGACTGTCTTTAAGGTTTGGTGAAGTTGTCTGCCGCCAGTCCTAGTGAGACGCTAGAGGTGGTAAAAAAGTTAATTTGCCAGCGAGAAACATTTATTACTGCATGGCAGAAAGTGTTTCCTGTTTAAATGATACATTGGCAGAGATGCTGAACCCAATTCCCTTTAGTCTTTTCACCAGGGTTTTGCCAGAAGGTGACAGTGGGAGATGATAGGTGACAGGGTAGCGTTGCTGCTCTCTTAGAATTTCTTTCTTCTTCTCTCTAAAATTCAGCTGCATGTACATGTATTTTTAAGGCTTTTCTTTCATGGCAAAGACCTTATAAAACAAAGTTAACCTGAAACATATAAGGAAGCCTTTAGCTGGCACTGCATGTGAGGTTATATTGCCAGCTGCCAATTTGCTGGGCAGTTAGTGTTTGATTTATAGTTTCACATATGTGTTTGAGTGGGTGGGTCACAGCTTTTTGGTGCCGTATTTTCCTTATTTTGTAACTTTGATTAATCATTTCAGTCGCTGCAGTCCATGTGTCCAACAGCAGTCCTACCCTTGATGGGCAGCGTGTTTGTAACAGTTCAAGCACTGAGCTCCTCCACAGTGGTAGATCCCTGCCTTCTCCACCCCCACTCATTCCTATAATGTCTTTTCCCTGCTAGGCTGGAGGAGGAGGAGATCCTGTGCCAACTCTTTGAGCTTTCACTCAGCTGCTACCTTCACAACAACTATAAACGTTACCAAGCGCCCCTGTTGTTTTCATACTCTATCCGTATACTCGCTTGGAAGTGAACCTTATGGAAATGTTGGGCTTGTGAAGAACCTCACAGATATTTCCACTTGAACTGCCATGATAGCAGTAACACACAGCCTGTTGTCCACCTAGTGACCTTGAACTGCTTTGCAGCACTACAGAGATGCTGAGATGGCAGCAGCCCTGTCCAAGAGACCTGCGGGGGTCTGAAGAGGGGCACACAGGAGGGTTTTACAGGTGGGCAGGTCAGAGAGGACAAATTAATAAGGCACACACATGTAGGTGTGTGTATAAATGTACAATCCTGAGTCCAGTCAATAAAAGCATTAAGGGAAAGATGTAGGGGCTCAGCTCAACTGCTGTTAGACACGTGCAGCAATTCACCTCCATAATATCTTGCAGAATCAGACAGCACAAATCACCCACCCATTCCCCTTCACTGTCCTAAATGCCAAAATCATCATTTGCAATCTGATATTGTGTCTCACTGTCCTTCCAATGCTAATGTAAAACCACATCAGAGCAATGTGCAAGGTGACCTGCAAAATGCATGTGAACTCTGTGTCACATCATTAGTATGAAAGGTGAATTTCTGGGATGCTTGCTGGTACATCAGGCTGATTTGGGTTTGCATGGGACATCTGTATTGGAGAACCATAACACAGCCCAGAGAATTGGTTTTGGTGGGAATAATACATGTGGAGGCATACATAATTCTGCTCAGTTTGTTGCACCTCTTGCATATATTCCATACAATTCAGACTGCAATGTAGATTTTGTGAAATAAGCACAGTCATGCTCAAATTCTGTGGACTATGTAAAGCCTATTACCCAGATTACTCATGTTATCTAGTTCATTCCTGTTTTTTTGGTCCAGGATACAGCTTTAGCACAGTATTTTGAGGAAGAAATTGAAATAGGGGAAGATAAAAGGTGTTCTGTGGTTTCTTTTTAATTGGAGACTGGAGGCAAAGTGCCTCCAGATAATTTCTCAAAGAAAAGTCATTGTCTTCTTCCACTCTTGTCATTAATATCTAAAATTATTGCACAATTTCTGTTTAATGTGTTAAGATTTCTTAATATGTTAAAACAAAGTGGGAAGACAAATTTGAACAGGAGGGAGCATGTTTCTTTGAATGCATAATTTTTAAGTCTTTGTCTGAAGTCTTCATTTGTCCTGCCAAGCCTTCTGCAGTTAAAAACTTAAACTCAGTGCAATTAAAAATATGTATTTTTATAAGGGCAATTCATCAAAAAAACCCCCTGGAAATTGCTACAAATATTGAGGGTGATGGTCATTCATATCTTGCTGAAGCATAGATTGCTTATGCTGTAGCTGTATTAACCAGTGCTGAAATCAGGGATTCCCAACATATGGCTTGCTTGGTATCTGCAGTTCCCCAGCTGTTTACATGTTACAAAGGACTTGATACATTCACAATAATGAATTTCACTGTATTGTATCACAGCATGAGCTTAAATGTAATACCATGCCTAAATGTGTTGCAGTGCATGTATGTTTTGCTGCAGTACACAGTAGCCATCATATTGTTTCTACAAGCACAAATGTGAGTTTCCTTGGCCTAAATTTCTGGTTCTATAATATAGTGTGATTTTGCATTAGTGAAGCCTTCTTTCATCCAGCACAGTCAGCTAACCTAAGTTTGAAGTATTATGTGAATCTGTGGAGTCCTCATACAAGAATTTTTTGTTTAGTTTGGTTTTTGAAGCTTTACAGGGAGAATAGAAATTGAACTGAAATATGAAAAGCCTACAAAGCCATCACTTCAATTTGGAAAATTATTGAAGCCATTCTTTGATAATTTCCAGGCATTTATTTTGTATTTACCCCTATTCCAGATAATTTCCATTGGCAGATTGATGTGTGTAACCGAGTTTCCTTCTTTATTAGTGAATACTCTGGTCAGCTCTTTCTGTGCATTACAGTCACAAAGCAGAGCTGATTTCTGGCCACATTTTGACCCTCATGTTAGTGTGGAATAACTCACTCAGGTAAACTCTCAAATTTCCAGTAAGAGGGTCACCAGCAAGCTGTTACTTTCCATTCCAGTTCTGGTATCACAGTCAAAGCAGCCTTCTGTTTTGGGTTTTGTTTGTTTTTTTTTGTCAGCACATCACCTTAAATTTCAGTAGGGCTGTGCAGGTATCTGTGTTGACAATCTGGTGTTGAGCACCACATCAGAAACACCAGCTATTTGAACATAACAATGGCATTGTTTGCAAAAACAATTAGTATGGACTTTCACCCCTCCAGATCACTCTCTCATTTCCCAGATTGTCCTATATCCAGCTCAGAGGGATGTATTTGTAAGACTTGTTATTCTGACTCACTAAGTTGAACAGTATTACATAACTATTCTTCTGTCAGTCATGGGGTAATATTGCCAAAACCTCTCTGTATCTTTTCCTATGCATTTGCTGGTTTTGATGGATATTGTACTAATCAGCAAGGTGGGAAGTACTGAATGCATATCAAACCAGAGCCCCTGCTGCTGCAGAGGGTTACTCAAGCAACACTCTATAATTTAGATGCTCAGTAATCAACTTGGGGTATTGCGACAATTTGAGTTGTTTTTGTTAATAGAGATGAAATTATGGGCGTAACTAGCTGGCAGCCTTCAAACAGACTTTTGCAAGCTGTTTACTCAGCTGTCCCAGGGCAGCAACTGCATACATGAAGTGAATTCTTCCAGTATCTCTGCTGTGGTATATTTCATTTATCCTACTTTGCCACAGTGTGGGAGAAACACATTTTGGAGAAAGTAGGATTCATGTCAGATGCTACACTGCAGATAGGCTGTGACATTAGATGTGTAGTTTGACATCATGGGTGAAGATTTCATTACTTCAAAGTATATTCTTATTTATTTTCCAGTAATTTAAACCTACTGAATCAAAAGGAGGAAAACACCAAAGAAAAATAAATCATAGTAGGTGTAGTAGATAGACAAAGATGAGTTTAATTTTTAAACCAACATAGCTAATAATAATACCCTCTGGAAGGTATTATTATCTCACCTACTGAGATTTGTCTAATTCTAGTTTAAACTGGTATATGCCTAGCTAGGTATAATTTGGTCTACCCAAGCATGTACCAGTTTATGAAACACTGCTAACATAAATCATTATTATTCCTTTTGTGGGCAAATCCTGTCAGATGCATGTTGCTCATGATAACATTACTTCTTACTCAAAATATAGAGATTTTAAGGTCAAAAAGACACATTCATCTATTCCTTCATGATTTTCAGTTAGAAAAAGATAATGGAAAAAAACAGCCTTTTGGAAGTATGGACTTTGAAGACTGGTGAAATTATATTGGACCCTCCTTTAGAAAAGTAAAGATGTTAAATGAGTGAGGTAATCACTGAATCTTACTAAAATATTTCAGAATGCTGCTATAATGGGAAAAGGATGCTGATAAAATTGATGGGAAAGAATTAGGGAAAATTTTAAACAACTTGCAGGGAGTTTTAGCTGTCACTGAATCCCATTGCATTTTCCCCTCCATCTCAAACATAATGTGAAATAAAACAGAGCTTGAGATAGGAAATTGTATTATGGTCTGGTTCAGAGCTGCGCAGGGCAAAACTGACTGTAATACTTAAATGCAGCGCAAACACAAAGTTCAGCTTGCTCTCTTGTGAAGAGCTCTTTGCTAAACTTGCGTATGTGACTTGATGGATGTTGTAGTCTGAGCTGTTTCTGTGGTAGGGAGAGAGCAGGGAGGAGGGAGAAGGGAGGTGAGGTGGTTCTAAGGAGCAAGCCTAATCGATCACTGCTATCAGCTGCACAGAAAATTAACTACTTTACAATTCACTGGTGTACATAATGTGTCATATTCTCCAGCTCCAGAATAAAAAGGTGTAGCACTGCTTCAGTTAGGGCTGAGACTAGCTTACTGTCTCTTTGGCTCATGATCAAGTTCATTTGAACATCTGGAGCTGTTTTTGAATTTAAAAAAAATTAATTCAGAAAAGTCTTAGTGGGCTGCTTTCAACAGTGTTTTTTAAAAGTTGGTAATGTCTAGACTGATTTCGTATGTTGCAAAACACATGGAGTGTCCTTCTCTCTACAAAACCTTCCATGTGATTCATAGATCCTGGACACCCCCCTTAAGAACTGGAGCACTTCAGCTATTGATTTTCACTGTCATAAAAGTGATAAAATGTATTAACCTAAACAAAAACGTCTCTGGCTGGCTTCTGAGAACTCAAACACAACCAGATGCAGTGCTAACCAGCGGCGCTGGCATGGGCTCAGATGGACGGGTCCGGGTTCTCAGCTGACATACATTAGCGCAGCTCCCCTGCAGCCACCCAGCCAGCCATCATCCAGCTGGGAGGGAAGGGCAGGGGAGGGGACCGCCTGCTGCCTGCCTGCCGCACTTCATCTGCCAGCACTGGCTCTAGAGAAAAAACAAATAAGCAGCAAAAGGTACGGGCTTCTTGCTTAGCTTTTCTGTTCTTTGTGAACAACTTATGAACTGCTTTTTGACCATTCAGCAGTTGTTCATGAACCAGGGAGAGATGAGAGACAAACAACATAAGAAGGGAAAAAAATACACTCTAATAGCCACCCAATCAAATTCAGAATAACCTGTCCTGCCAGGTGATGACAGAGTTACTTCAGAGTTTCTCTTGAAGGTACATAGCTTGCAGTACTGGCTAGGGAAAGAGTGAATTTATTAGCAGCTGAGAGAGCACGGATACCTCACTTAGAAGAGAGAACCTGGAAATCAGAGAGAAAAGTTGTGAGATTTTTTTCTGTCCCAAAAAATAAAGCTCCTTATAAAGTCCATCTTTGTCAGAGCATTGGAGAAGCAGTGCTGACCTAGGAAGGATAGCAGGGCAAAGGACTTACCTACATACACACCCAAGCTCCATCTGCAGTCCTACATGCATGTTCTACTTACATGAATAATTTGCTTAGGTCTGTGGCATATTATGTGAGAATTATAGATTCACTGATTTGTTAGACAAGTTATCATTAGAGTTTTGCTTGTGTGACAGTAACTGCCCAAAGCAACCATATAGTTAAAAGCTAAAATATGTATGTAGTTTTTTTATGCTGTCTGTTCATGGGCATGAGTAGAGTTATTGCCTCTAATGTGGCACAAGAAAGTAGCCCCTTATTGCATCCTGAAGACTCACAATACCATCAGCAGGAACGAGTTAAAGGGAGCAGGACTGTTCCCTGTTTGTAAGCAAGGCAGCCCTTGGACTATGTTTTTGGTTCTGCCACTAAGGGTTTCTGTGATATTGGGGCAGAGTTTCACCTCACCAATATGTAAACTGGGTTTTTCCATCACATTTAATGACATCTTTCATCTTCTAAAGCAGTTTGAGGGCAGCACAGACCCACGCAGAGTCTGGACAACTTCCAGTTGGGTCCAGTGTTTGCAAATGCCTTGGGATTCCTGGAAAGCATGAAGACCTGTTGTTCACTCACAGCAGATTGTGTCACCATTTCCCAGGCCAGTTGCCTCATAGACCTGAATTAACCAAGCAAGTGCTTGGAATATGAAATATTATAAGTAGCATGAAATAGTGCCTGCTATAGGGGAAACCGGATAAACCTTCCAGTAGAGCCAGACTCTGTGACTGCTGGCATGTTCCCTTCTGCTTGCTCCTATCTGAAGACTGCCACCACTGCCTTTCTCACTTAAGTCAGGTCTTTGCTGAATGGGTCTTTATTTTTCTATGGTGTCTGTCTGACATTTGAGTGAGCAGTATGATTATACATGAATTTATTGAAAACCAAGGCTGCTGTTGTGCTACATTAAATCAACACAGGCCTGGAATTATATAGGACATCTTTGCATTTAAGTTCAATAGTTTAATTTCACATTATGCTGCCATGCATAACAGATTTTCCTCAATGTAAATGCTTGTTTCTCTTCTTTTTCTACTCTTGGCAATGGAATACCTGTAAACTTAGGGTTTCTTCTTTGGGATGGTTGCTCATGATGACAAGGAGTAAAACATATTGAAACAGTCATGGTTACAATATTTATAGATTCTGAATGCATGCTAAATTAGAAGCAAAGGAGAAGCAAAAATACATTTGTTTTGTAATACTGTACAGTTAGGGCCAGAATCATAGCTGCCAGCGCATCTGTAAATGTTTTAGCTCATAGCTGAGAATCGGAGCAACATTGCTAAACATGGGTGGATGGTACAGTACAGCCCAAGTGTCACCCATTGAACAAAGAACCCCACAGAGAATCAGGCTAGAGTAATTAATGAATCCATTTCGAAAAGTCAGTGCCCTTCAATTAGCCTGAATGTAGCAAAGCAGATGGGATCCCATCCTCCAGGGAGAAAATTGAGAAAGATCCTAAGAAATACTGCATTGGACTGATTTATCTGGGTAATTATAAGCCTCATTTGCACAAAACTGTTCAATATGGTTGCAGTGAGAAAATTAAGAATTTATAAAATGTTGATATGTGGCCTAAACTATCAGTGGTAGTGGAATCATCTGTCATGAAGGATCTTGGTTCAGAGTATTAAACTAATCATCAGCCAGAAGAGGCTGAAAGGCAAACTTGGCTGTGGAGCTGTTGGGCAGAGGGGGTGTATTTCTAGCGATCCTTTTGGTTAAAGGCTCCTGTGAGCTCATCTTCTGCAGGGAGACATTCATTGCCATCCTAATTTGATATGTTATCCTGCCTTGAAACATCCTACAGGATTTCAGGAAGTGAATGAATGCCTCTCAAGAAACTTAAAGAAACTGAAAATTTAAACACGCACATTTTTTCAAACATCTGATGGCGGAGGAACAAAATGAGAAGAGTAATAATAGCAGCATTTGAGATCATGTACATCCTAGCCTTAGCCCAAAGAGACCCCTCTATCCTTGTCAGCAGTCTCATTTTTAAGTCAAAGCATCACAGGATTTATTTGTATGAATAGGAAGCCACACAGTGTCTTCTAAGGACTAAATGAGAAGCCAGTACATCTATATTGTAACTGTGTTTATGTGTGGTAGAAAAGGAAGCTGGGGTGTTTATAGAAGCAGCGAGAGAAAAATAAACACTGTTTATGACAGCATTGAAATCACATAGAAATGATGGTCTGTAGGTCCTAGGGCTGGGGAGGGGGGTTGTCTAAAGGGAAATTGCACTCTAGCATCATGGACTTCCCACATATTTTGTGTTTTTAGAAACACCACAGCTCAGATAGCTCCAAGCAACATTTTGCACAAAGTTTTCTGAATTTGGAGCTTCAACAGTCACAAGCCTTGGACTTTTCAACAAATAGGAAAGAAATCTAGTAGTCTTAGATAGGCAGAGCAAAACAGTAGGTCTCACCATTCTTCCAGTCCTGTGAAATGCTTTCTTATTAAAGGTAATTTCTCTGCTGTTCCAAATCCAGTCTTTCTGCCCTTGTTTCCCTCCTCTCTCATGAACACCCCCTTTTCAAAGATGACAAATGTTGGTGAGTACCTGGGCAGCATCCTCCTTGCCCTGTCCTTCCCCCTCCAGCAGCTCAGTGCTGTGTTAATGTGTTGGTTTCAACACTATCCCCATTGAACTAGAAATTCAAAGTGCATTCATCCATTTTAATGAATTAAAAAAATCAGTTCTGGGCAGAATGTCAGACATTAGTGAATGCTTTTAGGGCAGCAATTTGGTGGCAGCAAAGCCATGCAGCTCCAGTTGTAAGGCTGCCTTGCACGTTTGCTGGTGTGCATAACGTATGTTATATTTTGCACTTTCTATATCCTTTCTTACCTCAGAAGGCCTGAGATAATATGGTGATGAGTACACTGGCCAGAGCAGCCAGGGAAGGATGTATCCACTCCCTGTTGTCCTCTTAGCCCACCAGCAGGCAGTCTGAGGTTGGCACAGTTTGGCCTGTGACTGCACCTTCTCACCCTCCACTGATAAATAAGCAGACTAATTGAATTAATAAACAGATAGCTCTTTTCCCTGCCAGCTGGAGCACCATCAAAATATGTGATACATTATCTGTCAATACTTTAACCGCAGGGAAGAAGTGAAAAAATTAGCTGCCTCAACCTTCCCTTTCTAACTCTTCCCTTTCCCCTTCCCTCATCCACCCACACTCCCCAATTTGGTTTGCTTCTATGCTCCTTGCCCCTTTTCTTCTCTCCTTTGGCAGATCTCCAAAGAGAAGTAGCTCTGAGAGAGTAATTCATTTGACCAGGCCACTAATGGGTTATTAAGGCTGTGGGCAGCAGTGGGAGATACTGATGTTCCTGTGGTTCACTTGGAAAGAGGGTCAGAGGTTGCAGGAGCATGGAACCCATCTTTGGGGTGAGACTGCCCATGCCTCAGCTGCCAATGCACAGCAATCTCTTGATTGCCCTTAAATTGTGAACCCCTGTGGCTGTGACAGAAGCCACACATGCAGGGCAACAAGGAGTGTGACCAAACAGGAGGAGACACTGTTTAATATCTTTATCAGTGACAATAAATATCTTTATCAGTGGGATCAAAGGCA
This sequence comes from Agapornis roseicollis, assembly GCA_002631895.1. Taxonomy (NCBI): domain Eukaryota; kingdom Metazoa; phylum Chordata; class Aves; order Psittaciformes; family Psittacidae; genus Agapornis; species Agapornis roseicollis. Next base: position 65,568 of record NDXB01006966.1, read on the forward strand.
CCTTCAGCAAGTTTGCAGACAGCACCCAAGCTGAGTGATGCATTTGACACATGAGGGACAGGATGGCACCCAGAGGGACCTGGACAAGCTCGAGAAGTGGGCCCTTGTGAACCTCATGAAGTTCAACAAGGGCAAGTAAAAGGTCCTGCTCCTGGATCAGGGTAATCCCCAATATCAGTACAGGCTGGGGCATGAAGGGATTGAGAGTACCCCTGAGGAGAAGGACTTGGGGCTACTGGTAGATGAAAACTGGGCATGAGCAGACATTGTGTACTTGCAGCCCACAAAGCCAACTGCATCCTGGTCTGCATCCAAAGAAGCATGACCAACAGTTCAAAGGAGGTGATTCTGCCCCTCTGCTCTTGTAAGATCCCACCTGGAGTAATACATCCAGCTCTGAGGCCATCAAGACAAGAGGGACGTGGACCTGCTGGAGTGAGTTCAGAGGGGGCCACAAAAATGATCAGAGGGATGGAACACCTCTCCTATGTGGAAAGGCTGAGAGAGTTGGGGTTGTTCAGCCTGGAGGAGAAGGCTCCAGGGAGACCTTATTGCAGCTTATTGTAGTACCTAAAGTGGGCCTGTAAGAAAGATGGAGACAAACCTTTTAGCAGGGCCTGTTGCGATAGAATGAGGGGTAATGGTTTTAAACTAAAAGAGGGAAGATTCAGGCTGGATGTGAGGAAGAAATTTTTTACAATGTGGGTGATAAAACACTGGAACAGGTTGGCCAGAGGGGCTGTAGATGCCCCATCCCTGGAGACATTCAAGGTCATGTTGGGCATGGCTCTGAGGAACCTGATTTAGTTGAAGATGTCCCTGCTCATTGCAGAGGGGTTGGACTAGATCTCTTAAAATCTTTAAAGATCTCTTCCAATCCAAACTATTCCATGGTTCTATGATTTTATGTGGCAAGGCATCAGGAAGCTTTATACTGACTTGCTGGAGTGCCAGTTAAAAGGAGGAACTTCATCATAACCCTTAGTCCTGAATGTCACAGAGGTGGATAGTTCATGAGGCTTTTTTCTTTCAAAAGAGAGGAACCTGATGAGTCAGAAGGGCTCAGTGATTTCCATAATACAGTCAGAATGTCCCTGCCATCACCTCTCAAAGTGCTATTCCCTTCTGGAAATAATACATATCTATGTGAAGTCCCTCAACAGCCCTGAGTAGTAGGAGACAAGAAAGATTTTGTTGCTTCTCACTCTAGGTAGGTAAATAGCTGAAGTTTCTATGACATTACCTTGATTTCCAACATACTTGTGTAAGTACTTCTGTGCTCTTGCTAGTCTGGTTTCCCTCACCACATCTCCTCTTATAAGCTTCCTAGTGAGCAATCTGGAAAAGCTTCACAGTCCCTCTCTTTCTAAAACAGCAAGAAATGGGAGGTGCTTTAGAGTCACTGAGGAGTCTGAGATGGGAATGAGATCACAGCATTAGGTTCTTGTTCAGAACATGACTTTTTTTTCTGATGCATATGTCAAATGAATCAGACAACGGTGGTGTCAGGAAGATGGATAATGCTGTCAGCAAGGCTGGGAGAGGAGACAGGAAGATGTGTTAAGCACCAAAACAAGACGGTATTTATGCCTTTCTCCTGCACTCAACAGAAGTACACAAGACATACTAAAAAAGAAGGCAGGGCAATAGCAGGAGCAGCTGGATCCCTGACGTTCTCTTCAGAAGACACATCCCTGCTGTAAAGGACGGTGAGCATGGCTGGGTAACCGGTGTGCAGGAATTGGTTGTTCCTGCGATCCTGGTATCTGCTTCTCATACGTGGAAAGGTGTTTGAGTCCAGCATCACCCTATCCTTGTGGGGAATGCCTGCCCAACACATGACTCATTCTGCCGCCCTCAGGGTGCTGTGGGGACCCTCTGCCTTCCTGTTCCTCAGTCAGGGCACTTCTGCTGGAATTTGTCCTTAAGTGGGTTTTTTTTCTGCCCTCTTTCCCTTGGGTAGGAGGGACAGGGAAGAGTCCACAATCGAGGCAGGATACTCTTTACCTGTCACTCCAAGCTGGAAAGGAAATCCTGATTCTGTAACAGCCACTGCAACTGCAGATCTAGCCAGGCCCCTGACCTGTGCAAATCTGTTCTGTATCCTGTGGTACACGGCATAGGAAAGCCAAATTCAGCTGTCCAGAAACAGCAGGATGAGTTAATGGCTTACCAAGCAGGCAGCATCCTTCCCTTGTTTTTTTTGTTTGCTCTGATGTGTTGCTTTGAAAAGCAGTTTTGCCAAAAAATAAGCCTACCATGTGCAAGAGAGTGAGTAGCTGATACATCGCATTTTAATAAGTTATTGCTTGTCAGCCGAGCCGCGGGAGGTGTGTAGGGATGCATTCCTAGCCCCGTCAAACACGAAGTAAAACCTATTGGTGTAAATCACAAATTCCAGTAAAAAAAGAATAGCTGGAGTTTGAGTCTTTTTATCTATTGTTTCACACTGTAGCTATCCTAAAGTGTATTAAAAAAAATCTTGTGGCCCTGATAGAGTAGCTTGCTGAGTATTTGGTAGAAGATGTTGCTGTTCCTAGAGCCTCAAGTGGCTTTGAAATTCAATGCGTCTGACCCAAGATACTGCTGTCTAAAAGCAGCTGATACATGTGAGGCGGTGAAAAACAGGGTAGCAATTTGAGCTGTGTACTGATGCAGGGGGATGGCTTTGCAGGTGAAAAACAAAGGGGGCACAGTGGAGGGCAGCAGCCTGAGGGATGAAGTCAGGGGCAGAATATGGGGAAAGGTGGGAGAGTGTAAGACACCTAGCATGAGGGTGTAAAAGGGCAGTACATATCAACACTGATATAATGAATACTCATGATACTCATGCAGATAACTCTCAGCATAGAATATTTTATAACAGTGAAAATTTACCCTAAATGACCCTCTGTTCACTCTCTTTATGTTTTGTATCTATGCACTACGTGCCATACCTGAGTGCATGTATTTAAAAAGTCAGTAGTCACTAGGTTTTCATAGGCAGATAGTTGAAAGCTGTTTGTTGAATTAAAATATTATTTTCTTTTCATTCAATACCAATGCTGGAATTCAGCTTTAAAAAAATGTAAAATAACCCATAAGAACATTCTTATTTTATATGTCCCTGTACTGCACTTTAAATTCTAGTAATTTCTTCAGAAAAAAATATAATAATCCATGAATGCTTTAAAAATATTTCAGGAATCACTCAGCTTTAGAAACAAAGGAGGAAAATAACTTCACCTGAGACTATGTGGTAATGAGACTACATCTAATTACCTGCATTGAATTCTCCAGTCAGGCCAATAGGCTAATGAATATCAATACTCTTTCACAGAGAGCCCTGGGATCCCTAATGGCTGTAAGTGGTCAGAGCTGTGGTTTTACATTTCAGAGTCAGGTTGGCATAATCTTGAAACAAAATATACAAATCAGATAGTATCCTCTACACAGCCAGTGTGTGTGCATGTGTGTTTGTGTGTGTGTGCGCCCTTGAGCACTGCACATGTGGGATAAAATCAAAGCACTTTTAAGTGCACATGTATTCCATTTCTGGATTGCTGGTAGCCCTTTAAATGTGCTGGGCTTAATCCAGGAAAAAAGAGTATTCAGAAATCACACCAGTGAAGGGAAAAAAAAGCTGCCCAAGTTTTATATACTTGGATGGCATTTTTCTTTGAATATGAATGACTTAATCATAATCAGCCTTAGTGAGAGTGGGCGATGAAAGTTCAGAAATCTTCTGACAGAAAAAGACTTTGAACCTGGCTTTCTCATGTCCTTAGTGTGTATATTATGCTTGTGAGAGGGAAAAAGAAAGCAAGCAACTTGCATTCTCGGCAAGAAACTGAAGTCACTCTTTCAAGAGGCTTCAGAGTAGTATTCTGCAGAGAGAGACTTTTGCAGTGTTAATCCCATCTGATCTGAGTACAGATTAAGATACCCAAACCCACAGTGTTTCTTCCAGTGCTGGAGTGCTCTGATTTGAGGATTTGCTCCATGTCTGGCTTATTTAGGAAATGCTCAGACTTTGTCTGAAATAGATTCCCTCTTTTCTCATTTAATCCATTCAAAAATGTTCATTGTGTGCTCAGACAAAGATGTATGTATAGCAAGCACTGTACAAGCACTTCCCACTTGCATTGTACTAGAAGATGGGAACATGATTTTAGGAACCTAGTTACAGTGTTTGCTTGCAGGAGTGAGAAAGACCTAAGTTCCAGCCCCTTTGCCAGAGGCTTTGCCAAAGTGTTTTATGTCAATTGTGAAAAAAGAGTCCATGGTCTCTCTGCTTGGGAATGAGCTGTAATATCAGCATTAAGAAAGTGGATATGGAAGACAGGCAGTACTGACTCAGGACCCTCAAGCCCAAGTTTTCCCACTGCCTTGCAGGGTGCTGTTAACACGAAGTGATTTTATTGCCACCTCCTTTTCCTGCATTTTCCATGGGTGACAACCTAACACGCATGGCAATATCCAATAGATGAATCTGGCAGACTAACTAAGCAAAAGACCGTCTATTTGGAGAATTAAGATGGTGATTAAGTATGTGCCTGCCTACTGATAGTAGGCTCAGGCAATTAATCCCCAAAGTTTCAGGCATTTTCTTGTCAGAAACCTGCCTCTCCAGGGGTAGGTAGCAGCTAAGTAGCAGCTTTCCTTTTGGACTTCAGCACACAGAGGGAAAATCAGGCAGAAGTTGGTTGTATTTTTTGGATTCTTCCATTGGTATTGTATGTTGAAATTATATGACACCATTTGCCAGTAATAAATCACTTTGCTGTCTGTTGTGTGATTACATAATTAAATATCCCTTATTGCGGATACACATGCAGGGATTGACTTAGACTTGGTGGGAATTAGGGGTTTGATTTTTTGAATTTTACATTTCCTGACTCCTGGGCAAATCAAATCCAGTTGTTTAACTCTGCACTGAGAAATGATTCATGCAAGAAATAGTATATAGTAAAAAGCACAGACCATATTTTCACTGACAGAAAATTCTGTCTTGATTATAATTTACTTGTTCACTAAAAAAGTTGGAATTTAGTATTTTTCTATTTATAATCCTTAAAAATGTGGTGCATTGCACAAGGATAGTGGTGCTCATCTCCTTTGCAGGGTGCTTTGAGATGAAGAGAAGGGAATTGCTAGGTGGAGATGGGATGTAAACTCACTTGTGTTTTCTGCTGTCCCTGAAGCTGTGGCTGTTCTCAACCAAATGCCATCACCAGAAGATGGCAATTCTGACAGAGTACCCTTGGGCCACCCTGGCTGCAACCTGAATTGGATTATTTAAAATTCAGTCATCAGGAGAGGTGTTGCTGGGACTGAGGTCACCAGCCAGCGTGGCTGCTTGGAGCTCCTCTGTGCCCTGGGTTCAGGGACACTGAAGCAGCACTTGCATCTGACCCATCCTTGAGCAGCATGATGTCTATTAGCTTTATTGCTGCTGTATTGTTTGCAGTTGATTCTTGCTGCTTTCTGCTGAAGTTTAATTCAGTTTGTGTCTGGAAGAACAAGGGAGCAAATTTGTTGTTTTTATTAGAGGCTAATCTGCACTGAAGGCTGGATAACAATCCATTGTTCATGTTGTTATAAAATCCAACTAAGTAGGGAAGAAAGCAAAAAGGAAGGGAGAAGTATAATTCAGATTTGCCAAACAGCCTGAGAATAATTAGAAGATTAGCAGTTTGGCACTGTTTACTGGCCAGTTGTGGATTAAATGCATCCCCCTTTTCTCTTTACATTAGTGTAATGTGTCACTCTGGCTCTGGATTTCACATCCTTTGCACACCTCTTAACATGTCATTCAGTCAATATGCAGCACTGTATTTTACTGCACCAGAAATGTAGGAGTCACTATTTAATGTGGCATTGGAGACTTTCTAATCACCAGTCTCTGAAATGTGCTCATATGTATCTGCAGTTATTGTGTGGAGATGAATTGCCTCCAATTTGCTTTTGTGAATGTGAGTGAAACATTTGCAAAGAGTGGTTTCTGTTATTTACACTGTGAAATGCTTCTAAGTAGCCAACTATAAAAGACCTGAGTGACATTCATGCTTAAGCTCTCTCACTGCAGTCATAGTTGGAGGAAAGGATAAATATCAATGTGATGCTCTGAAATACACTGGGTGAAGTTCTGGTCACAGCTATAGCTGCCACTGGCCTAACTCCTTCTATTCGTAGAATCATATCACAGGATCATAGAATGGTTTAGGTTGGAAAGGACCTTAAATACCATCTACTTCCAGGACCCTGCCAAGGGCAAGGACATCTTCCACCAGATCAGGTTGCTTGAAGCCCCATCCAACATGGCTTTGAACATTTTGAGGGATGGGGCATCTATATCTTCTCTGGGTAACCTGTTCCAGTATCTCACCACTTTCACAGTAGAGAATGTCTTCCCTATATCTAATCCAAATCTACCCTCTTTTTGTTTAGGCATTACTTGTTGTCCTGTCACTACATGTCCTTATAAAACTCCCTCTCCAGCTTTCTTGTTGGCCCCCTTTAGGTACTGGAAGGCTGCTGTTGTGTGTAATGCTTAGAGAAGCATAAGCAAAAAGAAAACCTGACCATTGCAAATGAGAAAACAATATTAGTGCCATTAGTGAATGCTATATTTGCCCTGAAGTTTGGCTAGTCAGGATTTTTACCCTGATGTTACTATGTAATTGACATGGAAATGATTGAGTGCATCCAAAGGAGGGCAAGGTGGCTGGTGAGAGGCTTGGAACACAAGCCCTGTGAGGAGCGATTGAGGGGATTGGAGTTGTTTAGCCTGGAGAAAAGGAGACTCAGAGATGACCTTATCACTCTCTACAACTTCGTGAAAGGAGGTTGTAGACAGGTGGGGGTTGGTCTCACCAGACAGCAACGGACAGAACGAGAGGACACAGTCTCAAACTGCGCCAAGGAAGGTACAGGTTGGATATTAGGAAGAAGTTTTTCACAGAAAGAATAATAAAATCTTGGAACAGTCTGCCCAGAGAGGTGGTGGAGTCACCATCCCTGGATGTGTTTAAAAAGAGACTGGATATGGCACTTGATGACATGGTTTAGTGGAGGTGTAGGGCATGGGTTGGACTTGATGATCTTAGAGGTCCCTTCCAACCTGGTAATTCTGTGATTCTGTAATTGCATATATGTGGGGATGCTTGATGTCTGTGGCTTTTCTCTGACTTCTCACTCCTCTCTAGTGTCTTCTTTCCCCTGTGGAAGAACTTATTACACCCCTATATAATAGGGACTAGAATCACTGGGCAAGAAAATATCTTTGAGATCATATTTCATCTGCCTACAGGGTTCTGATAAAATCTTCTGATAAGAATATGCCAGACATTAAGTTGATACTACACTGGTCTTGTCTCTTCTCTAATTTAGTAGGATTTGGACATGCAGACCAGAAGGGGAATAGAGTTTTTTCTGAGTGCAGCAATGTGTACTTACTCAGAACAATTCAGTCCTATTAAAAATCAGCAATGTATGTCTGTCCCAACCTAAAACTCAAATGGATGAAATAACAGCTTATTGTTTGTTGGAAGCACAGGTAATAACATCTGTAAAACTGGGAGAGATTTTTGTGATTTCTTCACTGAGGAATAAATGGGAAAAGGTTGTAGTTTATTGTCATATACAGATTATGATATATAACATAATACAGTATTTACAGCCTGTTGCACTATAAATTTAATGCACTGTAGATATTATAAATATTTACATGCATATGAAAACCCCAAAATTATTTGGGTTTTTTGTTGTGGGAAATCATCAGCAGCCTCCCAGTTTGCAGTTTAATTTATCTTTTCTTTCTTCTGGCAAACTGAACAGTATGCTGTCTTGTTTTCATTAGCAATGTGGCAGAAAGAAAGGTGGAGCAAAAGCCATGGCAACCTTGAAATACATATCATGATAGAGAAAACTCAGAAAGCAGCAAGATCCTGAGCTGCATAGGTGTTAGGGAAGCTGATACAATTTTACATCATGATCTCAATTGCTTATACCCTGTTTTTGGCAGACTTAGGGTTTTTCCAAAGATGTTCAGAGACTAAATTGTGATCTATGATGATAAAAAGGAAGCATCAAGCAATTCACTGCACCATGTCAGGCTTTAGATGGAGAAGGCACTGTGAAAACTCTTTCCAAAAACCCCAATGTTCCAGGTACAATGACAACTTCTTCAAGGTGTTAACTCAGAATATGTGTGTCAGTTAGGGGGACTGCAGGGTGCACAACACTCCTACCTGTGGAGCACTAATATCCACTGTTTCTATTTCCTTCTAAGCATCAAAAGTGAGAGTTTATGTGTTCCTGGCTTACTGTAGCATCAAAAGGGAATTTTCTTTATTCACTTGATGAAAGACAAAGCAGGCCGTTCTCTATGAAAAATCTCTCATGTCTCATGAAAAACCGAATGCCTGCAGGATCAGGTCCCAGGTTATCACGTCATTCTAGAAGGGATTTGCAAATGTAGTCAGTCCAGTAAGCTCAATTTTGATGCCATGGCATTTTATTCGACGCTAAACTAAAGCAGCTGTTTGCAATTAGACCTCATAAAAAGAACAATAACAAAAATGCAGCCTGCCCTTCCAGCTCTACACATACTCAATGCAAAGAGTTCAGCAAGTTCTGGTGCTTTTCCCTCCCTGTGCTCTAAGTAAAACATCCCAAACAATTGATCTCGTTGAAGACCAAACAGAAAGAAAATGTTTGTCATTCCCCCTGTATTTCTGATGGGCAGGAGCGACTGGTTAATGGGATAAACGCTGCTCTGTGTGTGTGTGTGTATGTGTGTGTGTGCAGGCACGGCTCTCACTGCTACAAAGCTGTTCCAAGCACAACGTTAAAGGGAGGCGAGGGCCGGGCGATGGCTGTTACTGTGCTGGGATAGGATGAGGTAGAGAGCTGGTTTCTTAACCAGGACTAGGATCCAGGGCAGCTGGCCCACCCTCCCATTGGGAACAGTGAACAAGGAGCTTGTAAAATACACAGTCCAAATGGAAATGACCCCTATTGACTGAAACCAGCTGCATGTCAGACCTCTCACTGTCTCTCTTGATTTGCTATCTCAAATAAATGGATGTGGTAGAAGGGGCTATGGAAAGAAAACAAAATAATTTATTCTCCTTGAAGTTGTGCCACACTAATAAGCCACAGTTTTTACAGCTGAAAAAAAAGTTTATTCACAGATTAAGTTTTTCCCTCTTTTTTTTTTTTTTTTTTTTTTTTTTTTTTTTTTTTTTTTTTTTTTTTTTTTTTTTTTATATATTCTTTTGCATCATGCTAATGTTGGTTTCACAAGCTGAACCATAGCAAAGGGCAATACCAACTTTCGAAGATGACTCTCATGTATTTGTTTGACCTGTCCATAGGAACAGAACCATTGCACAGTGAGGCACTGGAACAGGTTGCCCAGGNGCTTTGAAAGTCTGCAGTTTAAAATAAGACATGCTGTAGTTCAGCTTCAGAGGTCTCTTGACAAATATAGCATGGGTAGATTTTGTTAGGTATTCATCACATAAAACTGATGGCTAATGGGAGCTTGGTTATTTTGCATTTTGATTCAGAAAACAAAGTTTAAACAGCTTTTGTTGGTGCTTTGGCTTAGATCTGTGTGGTGGCTCAACCCCAATAAAAAAGGTCTTAGTTTTGAAGAAGAATCACATGCAGAATGACTTGTCTTATTCATATGTTGTTTTCCATATTTTTCCTAATACACTCCTAAGTAACACCAGTTGTTCTGAGCGTTGTGAATTTCTGCCTGCTACCAGGATAGCACTTCGATTTGGAACCACTAAGGGCAACAGCTGCTAAAGTCTTCCATGTTACACCCAGGACAAGTTACTGCTACTGATATTAGATTGAGCTCTGTTCTGACTTTCGAGGTAGGGAAGGGTGTATTTAACTCCACTGCCATAGTTGCCTCGATCTTGCTTTGGGAAGATCATCAGGATTTGATGTTCATGGTTTGGTAGGCTTTCTTAAAAGTCATCAATCTAGCTTTTTCTTCACACAAACCGAGGCACTTATGTTTTACAAATGTGTCTTTTTCTTTTTTTTTTTTCTTAAGTCTTGTTCAGCCAAGCAATTGTTAGTGAAATAAACCACCAGATTTGCATTAATGGATCTATTACAGTGTCTCAGTGGAATGATCTTCATGAAGTCCATAAAAACATGTGGGATACAAAAATTTGAGTATGACACTTTAAATTGACCCTGTTATTTCTTTTTGCCTCCCACAGCCTTCTTCTTTTGTTTTGCTTTGTTTCTTTTGGGGGTTTTTGTTTGTTGGTTTGTTTGTTGGGGGCTTTTTCTAATATTTTTCTTTTTTATTTCTTTCTAAGAATTTGTGTCTTCCTCCCTGCCAGGTACACAAACACAGTAAGGCACCAGCTTTGAACATAGGAGCCTTTACCTTTCCCACTGGCCTTGCAGTGGAGTTGTGCAGGCAATAACAGATGATATTTCAATATAAAGCAGATTGACATTCCCATCTATAGGTTCTGAGTGTGCTGGCATTCATTCTCTTTACTTTAAAGACAAAACCAAAATGCAGCACAATCTGGTCATTGTTTCTCCACTGGCAGATTTCAGCCATGTTGGTTTGTAGGATCTTCTGTCATCTGTGACCCACAGATAAAGGGAACATCAGTGAGGTGTCTCTATACCAGGACAGCTCACAGCTTTGGGATGACCCTGTAACTGCACTGAAAGGAAACCCTTTTTTTTTCCCCCTCTGCATTCCAGCTACAGCTTTAGTACACAAGGGCCCTATCCTGCAGTCCAAAATGTGGCAGCCCTTCCCATTGCCCTCTGGTGGTGTTCAGGGAAAACTGAACAAATCTCACTGATCTTAAGGAAAGTTTTGTGTTTGTCAGGTCTTCAGGCCCCAACCAGTGACAGTACAAACGTGAGGTGTACAGAAGGTGGGATTAGCATGCAATAACAACACAGCAGGGGTTTGAACTTTCCAGCAGAGAAAGCGGATCAGGTTGAGGCCACCCTCATTATTTTCCTGTCTTTCTGATGAAAGAACAGGTTGGGTGCTAGAATATGTTTGAGCCTGAATTTGAAAAATGCATCAATGCAATATATTTATCAATGAGTCTCTTAAATAATAGCTGTAGTAAAAACAAGACAGGAACTTTGTCTCACTTATATGTTAATCAGACTTTCCTTTTTAAAAGTTGCAAGAATACAAGCTTGATGAAGCTAGCACTAGTGACAGAAAGGGATAAGAGCCAGTTATTTTTCCTCAGCAGCACAGTAGGAAATGTGTAACTGTTACATTTCAGTTGAGATGTTTATATCTTCACATATTTACAGTGGAAAACTAGATTAAAGCCCCAGAATATGCTCTTTCTCAAACTGAAATAAGATGCCTTTTATCAAGGGAACAGCAAGGAAAAAACTAAATAAATCTCAAAACACAGGACAAGCACTGTTTCTACAGCAGCAGAAATCCTGTTCTGGTTGCTCAGATCATCATTTATGAATGTTGAATTTTCTGCCTTATTCTGTTCCAGAGACTGAAGGCAGCGCTGACTCATCATCCTGCCGCCATGTCAAATGGGAATATGAACACCATGGGCCACATGATGGAAATGATGAGCTCACGGCAGGACCAGACGCCACACCATCATATGCACTCACATCCTCATCAGCACCAGACACTGCCACCTCATCACTCATACCCGCATCAGCACCAGCACCCGACGCACCATCCTCATCCTCAGCCTCATCACCAGCAGAATCATCCTCACCACCACTCTCACTCGCACCTTCATGCACACCCGGCACATCACCAGACCTCGCCACACCCCCCGCTGCACTCCAGTGGACAAGCACAGGTAGACCTTCCTGTCATGCTGGGTCGCTGAGTTTTGCTGTTATGTGGAGTTAAACCCTGATCCCTGTGTTGTTTCTACATGCACACGTCTTGATAGATACAAACCCCTCAGGCTACTCATAAATGTCTGCTACTAGTGGTGGAGAAGCCCAAACTTTATTCAGAAAATGGAGTGAAGCAATAACTTGTTTTGCTGCTTAATTTGCTAGACATTTGTAATATCTTACTTTATAAGGAGCTCCAAGGTTTTTCAGTGCTGTGAGCTCTGTGAATTGCCACATATCCTTTTATGGATGAGATTTATTGTGGAGATTAGCATATTATGTATGTTGCTTAATGTGCTTGAACCTGAACTTCTCATGCCAAGATTTGAAGAGCTGTATGTATTCTACCTGCAGAAACACAGAGCACCATCTCTGAAACAGCACTGGTATGAGTGTGTGTATGTGTTCATGACTGGGGATAGTGGGGAAGTTCTAAGGTAAGATACACTGGCTTTGAGGAGAAGAAAGGGTTCAGATCCTGTGAAGGGGAGAGTAGCCCTCATCTTCAAAGTATGAGAGAAAGACAAGATTGGCTGAGAGTGCAGGCAATAGTTGGGGGATGTTGTGAAGGAGAAAAAGATGGTGAAACCAGTCCAAGGAGAGAGATTTAAATGAGGAAGGCAATTCTGAATTGGATTCAGATGGTAACTCAGTGAAGGTCTCCATTGAATGAGATGAAGATCCCAATTTTTGGACCAAGTATATTGGCTTCAGCAATTTCAGAAGATAGCTGAACTGAATATTTCTTGAACTAATGAACTAGTAAGGACAGTATTCAGCAGATTCATTTTTGAGAGGAATTCTATTAGTGTCTCAAGATGATAGGCTTCTGCATCATCATCCCATAAGAAAAGTAAAGCCCTGGGGGCAGTGTCTGTAACATGCCAGGTCTAGGGAGCAAATTTAAGGAAGACAAGTGGGCAGTGCACAGAATGAGGACAAAAAGGAGTGCAAACCACAAGAAGTTCCATCTGTGAACTATTGCGTTGCTTGAAAATACCTTTTAGCCAAGCTCTTAGAAAACATTAAAGAAAATGAGAGGATTTGGCTGACATCCCAGTGTCCCAAAACATTAACTATTTACTAACATCTAGCTTTATTATTGCAGAGGCTGCAAGCACATGGGATATCTCTGAAGCATTTGCTAATGTAAAATGAATTGTCAGCTTTAGAGGAACAGTCTAAATAAGAAAGCAGCAGACTCCCCTGTGAGAAGATGTCCAGAGCTTTCCTAAGTTTAGTTCAGTTTTTACTTTGTGAATTAAATTATTTTCTTATCTGTTAATGAGTTATCATCCTTGGAGTTGTTTAAAAACTCCAATAAAAAGTATCTCATCACAGAGAAACCAAAAGTAACCTGATGACCATCTTCGAGATCCATGACAGAGTAAGGATAAAGTTGTGCTTAGCAGACTAAGAACTTCATGGGTGAGATGAAGGAAATCACTTAACCTCTCTGAGGCTTTTAAAACAAGGGTAATAGTACTGACACCTCACTGAGGTGAGGGAGGATAAACATGATAATGCAGGTGATGGAGTCAGATACCATGGTATGGAGCATTGCTGTAAAATATCCACCTTACCAGTTTTACCAGGTGAGGAGAAAACAGTTACCAGAGAACTAAAATCTCCCAGTTTTAGGGATAAAGTCAAAGGGTGAATGAGCCCTCCTCTGGACCCGCTCGGGCAGGTCCATGTCTTTTTTATATGCCTTCTTGTTAGGACAGCCTAGACTTCTGTGCTTCTATTCCCTGTTAGCTAGGCAGCCCAAAAGGCTCACAGTTATTCAAGAAGACATACAGGCACCAGCGTAGGTGGGCTGTCTGGCAGCCACATCACTATGTCAGATTTGCCCTTGTGTCCCAGCACCACACAGTCTCTGGAGCTGGGCCTGTGCAGTCAGATGATGATTGCCACCTACAGCATGTCCCTGGAGGCAACAGGCCCCATTGGGGATCAAGGAGGTCTTCACCTTTTCATAGGCATGTCATTCCTCCATTCTTTCACCTGGGAATGGAGGGTGATGGAGTAGGAATCCTAGGATCAGCAGCTTCCACAGGCAGCAGAGCTCTTGATGCGTGTCTGCTCCCATGGAGTGAAGGCAATAGCAATCTCTGAACAGATGTGCTAGTGGGGAGAAAGAAGGGTTTGCTGAGTAATAATCACATGGTTATTACTTTCTAAGTCCATCCATAGTCCCCGTGGCAATGGCCTCTTTGGGGGTTGGATTGCTCCAGCAGACTTTAATTTTATGGTGTGATTTACTAATTATTAACCTTCTTATTCTTCTGAGCCAGATTCTTTCATTCCAAACCATCTGCCAAATGACAGCATGGTCCATGCTACTGTAAGCCATGTGCTCCCATTCTGGGACTGTCATTATTCTGCACCACACCCTTCTGTAATGTTGGAATTCATTTCATGCTTTTTGGCTATCATTTTGATACACAGGAGCCCAGTGACTTATGCTTTCATAGAATGAGTTAATGGGTATTAGTTTTATGGTAAGTAGCAAAGAACAGAGAAATTGGATCAAGCATAAAAGTAGAAACCACTTTCTGAGAAAGTGAAGTATTTTATCAAGTTGTAGCTATGTTGCCTCAGCTACTACAGAAGTGATTCCTCTGTTGGTTTCATGGAGGTTTCTTCATATCAAACTTGCCAGAGCGATAGCTTAAACAGAGTTTGGAGGTTGTTTCATTCTCTTAGCTGTCCTTTGCTTGTCTTCATTACGGATATGTGATTAGCATCCTCTAAGAAAAACATTAACTTCAATTTCAGTATACGTTCATTTTCTCTCTTTTGTCCCTGGGAAGGGCAGTGAAGTAAAGTCCTGCTAGAGAAAGATGCTAGGACAGATACTAAGATCTAGCCTTACAGATTTCAGGGATAAGAGCACTCTAGTAAGAGTCAGATAATTATCCCACGTGACATTATTAGTGACATAATGGCAATCTTTATAATTAATATCTGCCAGAGACAGAGAGGAGGTTTTGTTGTTCTGAAAATGCACTCTTGACTGCCGAAAGACTAACTGGTACATTCTAAAACCAAAATGACTCACTAGTTGTTCAGGAGAAAATGACTGCATGAGGAAAAAAAACCCAAAGAATTGTATAGTTACCTTTTTCTGCTGTGTAGCAGTCCCCACTGAGAGAGTTAAGAAACAAGAGTTTTAAAAGCTGAATTAAAAAGGAGAGAAATGAGATAAAAAAAGCTTTTGGTGTCCAGAAACATAAATAACAGATCTCTGAAGCCTGGAAAGGAGTGTGTGTGAGAGAGAGAAAGTGAAGGCCCTTTGATGACATGTTGACATTAAAAGAGATCTCTGTGGCCTCTGTGCTTAGGCATATTGCTAAAGAGGCAGTGTGCTCAGCCCCAGGTGGATGGGGAGCAGCTGGCATCCCTTGGCAGCCATCTCCAGGTGGCAGCCCCGGGATGCTGGTGGTGATGGGAGATATGGCCAGTGGTCCTGCATGGTGCTGGTGGCTGCAGCCACTACAGCTGCCATAGTCCTGGGGTGCCAGCCCCTGGTGTGGACAGGGGGCTGGAGATTTTGCCAGCAAACATATGGAGTTAATACAGGATGAAACTTTAAAAATCAGTCAGAAAGTGCAGGGTGGCTTATTTATTTTTAGATAGTTATTTTTTTAAAACATTTTTCTGCTTCTGTGAGAGAGATTCCCTGACTGTGCAACATATGCAACATAAAGCTGGGAATACGTTTGGCTTCATGCAAAAAGAGTTATCAGATGCACAGATTAATTACACATAAAATTGCCACTTTAATTGGCACAAGTCAGCTGGGGGAGGAAGAAAAGTCTTCTTCACAGTTTGTGGTGAGATTCTAGACAGAAAAGAGACCTCGCAAGACGATAGTATCATTTTAATTGAGACAGACAGAAGTGTTAGGCAAACACATGTTAATTGCCACAATTGAAATTCAGGGCTCAGTCTGACAAAGTGCTGAGTACAACCACTCCCTGGAGTCAAAGGAAGCACCTTGGAGGTTTGGGCCTCTGCCAGGACAAGAGGGTTAATTTTGAGTCAACAATTCAGGTTTCCAGACTGTGCTGGAGCAGCAGAAGCAATGTGAGCTGCAGCAGCGTATCCCATTTGGTGTGAGCAATGGGACGCATGGGTTGGGATCCCAAGCACAGTTCTAGACCCTATGGCCTGGGCACCTTGGAAATGCAGGAAAGCAGTCAAAAAGCTGGTTATTCCAAGGTAGCTGAATGTTAAGTCTGATGCTTCTTCCTAACAGGGACATGAGTATGTGTTTCATCCACCCAGGAGTGGAGTAGAGACTATGTGGGACTGTCCCCACCACACACCTTTTCTGTAATGTACCAGTTATTCTGTGGAGCAAGACTGATTTTCTCCTGCACTTGAAAAAGCACCAATACATGTTTAGGCATAGTTTCATAGCAGCAGGAATAGATGTAGTGTGCCTCTATTGTCAAAGCCAGGCTGCTGAATAAAAGGGAGAACAGCATCTGTGGGGGTCAAATGAAAATGCCTGGTAAGGGGAATAACCCTTCTCCATGCAGTGCAGGGATACCCAAACAAGGGTTCAAGTTCAGATACCTAAATCCTTTCTTTTGTCCCAGATGAGGGGCACTGAGGTCTGCTGGCCTTGCATGATCCCAGCCTGAGGCTTCCCAGCTCCACTCCGGTGGAAAGAGTGTTGCAGCTCCCATCTCCAGAGGTGGTAGAGCATGAGATGGACATGGGGAAGTCTGGGCAATAAAAATGTCCTAAAGCTGTGGAGGCAACTGAGGAAGAAAGAGAGACAAAAATAAGGCTACTGCAGTCCCCTGCTTTGATTAAAACAGTTGCTGAGAGAAACTTGACATTTCAGGTTTGAAATAGGTGATGGCAGAGAAAGTACCTATGTGAACATTTTCAATAACTAACTGTAAGGGAAAAAATATTTTTCTTACTAATATTCAGAGGATCATTTCCAGAAAATGCCCCCTTTGACTATGGCAGAGATTTGCCAGCAGCTAATTTCAGTGGCAACTAGCGCAGCCTTTCAACTTGCGCCTGTTGCAGACCTCGCTGGGCAGCGGGGTGGGCATGAGACTTCCTTTCCCATTTCAACATCCCCCTCGGTAACTTTTCCCCCTCACCACCCTGTGCCAAACCTCTTCTTCTCAGCAGGTTTCGCCGGCAGCGCAGCAGATGCAGCCCACACAGACAATACAGCCACCGCAGCCGACCGGAGGCCGCAGGAGGAGGGTGGTAGACGAGGACCCGGATGAGAGGAGGCGGAAATTTCTGGAAAGAAACCGAGCTGCCGCCACGCGCTGCAGACAGAAGAGGAAGGTCTGGGTGATGTCACTGGAAAAGAAAGCAGAAGAGCTCACCCAGACAAACATGCAGCTTCAGGTACGAGACACTGTCTGCGCCCCCAAGGACACAGAGGGGCTCTTTGTGCACAGAGGGGCTGGTGGTGCCCTTGGGGCTGCCCCCATA
This sequence comes from Agapornis roseicollis, assembly GCA_002631895.1. Lineage (NCBI taxonomy): Eukaryota > Metazoa > Chordata > Aves > Psittaciformes > Psittacidae > Agapornis > Agapornis roseicollis. The sequence goes on from NDXB01006966.1 coordinate 82,926, forward strand.
CAGCCGGCTCCTAGCAGGAGCAGGGGCATAATCAAAGTCCATTAATCAAGATGTGTGTGCTTCAATTAAAGAAATAATTACATTTTAGTGGAATAAGCCAGGAAAAAGCTGTCTTGGAATTTAGAAGCCTTCACTAGATGGAGTTGTATTTATTTTCTTTTCTTGTCACTGCTTTTCAGGGGAATTTTTTTGAAAGTGCCATTAACTCAGCTGTAAAAGGTTATTTTAGAGAAGGGCATGTAGCTAAACAGTCAAAGGAAGTGAGATAGGAGCATAAATAGATCAGTCTAACAGTAAGAAAAATTATATGAGTAGATGAAAATACCCTGAGTATGATGATAAAAGCCTTTCTGTGATTCTGTGATTCTTACAGTGCTGCCCTTCTTATGGCGGGCACAGTAGTTCTGCCCCATACATAGATGTTCCTGTGTGCTTCCAGGAAGCCAAGTTGCCTTCAGAACAAGTTAAAAAAATAATGTCATGGACAAATGTTATCATAAACACAGCACACGAGCACCATGTGCCAGTTTTGCTCAGTTCTGATGAAGTTGTGGTGCAGTTTCTGTGTTCTTGGGTTAAAACGTTGCAGAAGAACCTGGTTTAAGCTTTGTGGCAAACCAAACCCTCTCTTTCTTTTTTAGAACGAGGTTTCCATGCTGAAAAATGAGGTAGCACAGCTGAAACAGTTATTGTTAACACATAAAGACTGTCCAATAACAGCTATGCAGAAAGAATCGCAAGGATATCTAAGTAAGTAGCTGGTATATTTGCACTGTCTCCACACTCCTCACAGGAAAGCAAGGTTTCCAATTCTTCCCTCCAGAACCCCTTGTTGGTCATATTATCTCTTGAACCTGTCTTCTCAAACATCATCCGAGCCATCCAATCTCCTGCCCTTATTTATCCAGCCCTGCACCAAACCAAAAAAGGCCTGGTTTGCATTCCACACAGCAGAGCTAGCCTTCCCCACCCCTCCCTTCGGCAAGGAGATGCACATGGATGGACACTTGCTCCCCTGTGGAGGATCCTGCTTGAACTCACAGCTCCAAACCTGCAAGAGTCCTCCTGAGCACAGCACTGCCAGAACCTTAAAATAACTCTCAAAAGGAAAGTTATAAAGGAAAATATTACAGTTCCCTCCAGTGAAAATGGTCCTGTGCTCTGACAGTGGCACAGACCAGGCTTGGCACAGGTTTTCAAGGTTTGTTAACTCTTTCTTAACTCTTAATCTTTCTTTTTTCCACAAAGTTATCATTTAATGGAAACGTTGTATTGATTCTGTCTAATTGATGCATTTTATGAGTGTGGTAATTTAGGGGCAAACTCTTTGCTTGGCTCTAGAACAGCTCAAAAGAGACTCAGGGTTAATATCTGCTAGATTGCGGTGTTCCCTTAAAACAGAGCCCATTTCTGTCTCCTCTGCATCACTATGTATCTGGCTTTTTAACAGTACTCAAAGACAAAAAATATATAATTGCATTATATGCCTGTCAACTGTTGCTTGAATTAGATTTTCTGTGCTGCAGTGCCCTGCACTCTCATTTTGATTCCTGCTGGAGTGAATAAAGCATTTAAGCATCCCAACCAATTTTATAGACCTTGGGATAATCAGATTTTTTATCCCAACATTGGTTTCATAGACGTTAAAGTCTTGGACTTACTTCAAGGTCCCAGCTCCTGAAGTCAGGTTGGTATCAGAGAAGCTGTCTTAAAAAAAATATATCAAAACAAAAGCTGCAAAAGATCGAAAGATGGAGAGTGTTGGACAACTGTGTCTTTTGAAATCCTGAGACTTGTGTATGCCTCAGGTTGTTAGTAGCACTGTAGTAGTAGTACCTCCCTTTTCCAGGAGTGTCACCTAGCCTGGGCTTGTTACTCAGATAGAAATATGAATGTGCGTTGTTTCTGTGCCCTCACCCCCTTCCCAGGTCCTGAGAGCAGTCCTCCTGCGAGCCCGGTCCCAGCTTGCTCCCAGCAGCAAGTCATCCAACACAACACCATCACAACCTCCTCCTCTGTCAGCGACGTCGTGGGAAGCTCCACTCTCACCCAGCTCGCCAGCCACAGAACAGACATCAACCCCATCCTTTAAAGGTGGTTGATCAGAAACTGCTAGGGGAGTGTGGTAGCGTATCAAAGCGTCCTCTGTGCTAAGGACATTTACAACCGTAACTGAAGCCTGGAAGATTCCTCAGTTCTTGAAAGACTCTGGCTTTCATTTTTATAGTTATTAAAGTGTCTTTTATACTTAGTTACATGAAAGGGAGTTATGCAATTAATATGCTATCAGCTTGAGAAATGCTTTGGTGCTTTCTCCAGTTTTTTTGGTACCAGTTATTTGTTTATAAACCTAACTGTTCCTGTACATAGTCATGTTTCCTTCTCAGCAACCCAGCCTGAAGCCTCAGAAATACCCAGTTGTGTTAAACTGAAGCTTGTTAGCCAGCGTGAGGCATGAAAAGTATTAAACAGAGTCATATGTAGGTAACTAGGAATAATTAGGCTATAAATTCAGAGAGAAGGGATCTGCTGACAGCATAGTAAAAAAAGAGTTAGCGTTGTGCTATCAGCAGACCCCATCTTGCATTCAGAGCCTCTTTCAAAGCAGTTATATAGGATGTGGCTATCAGGACAAAATCGAGCCCAAATGACATATTATTTTGACTAGACCTCCCCCTTCTCCTCTCTCCCCTACCCTGGCCTTTTTCTCCCCCAGTTATTCTCACACCTTCCTTTTCCCTCCCCAAAACCTTTACATCCCCAGCTTTTTCTTTTTTTCTACCCTGCTTTTTTTCATTCCAAGGCTTTCTTGCTTCCCTCTCTTTTTCTGAAAGAATGGTGATGAACAAGTGAAAACTTCAAGCCCAGCTAAAAACTGTCGGCGTGGCTGCTGCTTTCACTAGCTCTTCACCCACAGCTGGGCTGTGCTGAGCATTTGGCTTTTAGAAAAAAGAAATGCTCCTGATTTAGTGTTTTTAATAAACAATGAATGGCAGAAGCAGTGCAGCCCCAGGTGAAGCAGGCTTGAGAGCCAGCTGTGTTGATGCTAGCAGCTCTGTGAGTTCTGAGGTGAGGTACAGGCGTAGCGAACAACACCTGAGAATCACAGCAATTCTTTTGCACTGCCAGTCATTAACATAGAAAAATCCATGTAGTATATAATAATTCAGAAAAGTTCTGTTCCCTAACCCGGTTGCATTGTTCCAGCAACAAAAGCTAACAGCCTCAGGTTTCATAGGCTATAAATGAGAAATAAATCAGTGTAACGGTTCTGACCAGCCAGAAAAATGCCAGTTTTAATTCCCAGGGAAAGACCTGCTCTCTGCAGGCACTTGTTTAAGCATCCATGGACTGATCGCGACCTGGCAGACAGCAGTGTAGCTTCACTGACTTTAATGGCACTTAGCACCCCTTTACTGCGGGTAAGGAATTGTCTCATTAGGACACTAAATAATTTTTAGAAGGCATGCAGCCACTAAAAAGCACTGCAGGAATGGCAAATCCCACTGCACTCTGGATAAAATTCAGTCCTGCAAAGAGGGTCTGGAAAAGAGCCTTATGCCACAATTAAGGTTTTTGTTTGGACTCTGGGCCTGCCCCTCAGCGTGACTGATTTGCATCCCCGAGTGGTACCAGTGATTGATGGGAAAATCAGACGGAGATGATGCCAGTTAATTATGCTGCCTTGCTTTATACTGGGACCTGATTTTGCTCTCAAATCTGTCAGCAGCAAAACCTCCCACTGCTTACTCAGGGAGCAGGCTCTGAGCTGGTGATAAATGTTCAAACATTTTGAGCTATATCTTTAATAGCAAAACCTAATTCATGTTATTCTTGGCAAATCCTCTAACCATGAACATGCTTTGTTCTGAAGCAAAGTTCTCCTCCTCTAAGACTGTGTCTTTGGGTTTTAGAGGAGTCTTGGGTTTGAGAAGGGTGGCTCTTCTCTGTGCAGGAGGGATTGTGAAAAAACTGAAGCATGAAGCACTGTAAGGAGCAGGGCCAGCCTAGATGGGAAAGCAAAATTCTGAGGATCATTCATTTCTGAATTAGTTCTTATCTCACTAACTAACTTTTTATCAGTATTCTTTTCTTTAACAGCTAACTTTACATTTATGCAAGTACATTCAAAGAAAATTTTTAATGTACAGTGTAAATCTTGACTTGATTATATAATCTAAGAACCAAAAAGTTATGAAAAAATACAAATGTAAAGGATTTTCTATTATATTTTAGACAAACAAATACTTTTAAAGTGTTTTAAATACTGAATCTATAATTTTTTGTTAACCTCCAGTTGTAATAGCTAAATGGTTTTGCTTCATCATGGCTCCCAAGGGAACTTTTTTCAAATATGCAGTCAAGCAAAATATTCCAGCTGAGTATCCGCTATGTAAAAAAAAAAAAACCAAATAAGCCATTTCCCCTGTGTCTGAATTTCATCATTCACCATGAAAGAGAAAATATCATTGCAGGGTAAATTTAAAAACTTTCCTCTATATGGGTAGCACTTAAATACATTAAAAAATAAAAATCAAAGTTGTTGGTAATATTAGAATACCCAGTTGAGCTACACTGCACTAGAATTACAGTTTAGCTTCATTTTATTCAGTCTCCTCAATTAAAATATTTAGCTGTTAAACTGAAAGCCTCTACATTAAAAGGAAGAAAAAAAAAAGAAAAAAAAAAGAAAAAATACAAAAAACCTTGCCTAAGTTTTGTTAAATTCAGCTACTTGAGAGTTTGACTGATGTGTATTATATATAGCTCAATTATTTCTTTTTTTAATGCTAACTAGGCAAGCCAACTACACATGTTGGCCTAAATGTGTAATTACAATGAAATGTCTCCTCTCTATACTATTGGCCTTTAGGTATAATCCTTGCTAGTGATGTGGAAATAAGTAAAGGATGAAAAGCTATTTGCTATTGCTTCTTGTAACTCTGTCGCAGGTTCACAGGCCAAGACAACACGCAGCATATTTATATCGGCTATATCATCAGTAAAAGGACCAACTGTACCAGGCACCTTATATTATTCATTAGATTTGCTTCTGCATTAAAATGCTCTTGTTTTCCAGGGGAATGATCCTGCAGCCTTTCCTCAAGCTGCTGGTCCAGCTGGGCACTGGAGGCTGCCTGAGCAAGGGCTGCAGGAGAAGCCCCTGCCCCTCTGTCCCCAGGATGCTGCACAGTTGGTGGCAGTGGCCTCTTCCTAAGCATGTCACTCTAAATGCACTTCCCAGTCTCTTTCCATCAAGGAGAAATCCTGCTTTTCCACGAGCTACTACTGGAGATTGCTCCTGCCCCACCAGTCTAGCCTGTCTCCAGGTTTGCTAGACTCCACGCCCCATCCCATTAGCAGTGAATGACTCGGACCACTTCCCTCACCTGCTGTCCTGCTCACTAGCAGGGCAGTGAGCCCCGTCTGGCACCTTGCTCAGGAGGAAGTATTTCTGTGGACAGTATTTCTCATCACACAACATTGGAAGCATGTTGGAAATCTCAGCCACAGACAACCGCAATACTCCGATCAGAAAGAAACAATGTTGTGATGCAGTTCCTTCATCCCTGCCCCCCCCTTTCCCTGAATATATGCAAGCCATATTCCTAATGCTGCCTGTGGGAGACAAGTAGTTTGTGTGCTATCATGGTGTGTTTTATAAGGACCACGATGATGATGATGATTTATGGAGAATTTCACGCTGTTGGGAGTTAATTCCTGCTATGAAGCTAAATGTCTGCTGCCCATTTTCTGGATAGTGGAAAGTCAATGGTTCAGTGCCTCAGTGCGTGTGGATTTAGTGTGTTAACTGACTCTGTCCTGTTAACTAACAAGCCAGCTATAACTGTTGTTAAATGCCCAACTTTTGAGGATTCATATTTTTTTAAGCAACAATATCTAGTGTTGAAAACTAGCCTTTTAGTTTAGGCAAAATGTGCTTTTTAGCAGCTAATACCTTTTTTAAGAAAAAAGCATATAGAGTGAATTTATGAAAATTCATGAGGACCAAAGCAATTTTAAAACAGGAATCTATTAATTTAGTATTCACATAGAATTTTATAAAGTATTTATTAATAAATATTATTTTAACACATTCCATTTGAACAGTATTCTTGTACAGAATCTGTTTGTTTTTTTAAGTTACAATATTAGTTTTGCAATAAACTACTCTAGGTGTGTGTGCATCTTAGTTTTTCAGGGTCTCAAGCAGAAGTCATCCATCTAAGATGGAAAAGCCTGCCGAGGTCAGTTGTACAGAAATTCCTAGAATTAAATGTTTTCCTTAAAGCAGCATCTGCTTTTTGTTTTTGCCCTTTTTTTTTTTTTTTTTTTTTTTTTTTTTTTTGTAAATAAAAAACAATTTTTTTTTTTTTTTTTTTTT
>NDXB01006966.1:89454-104208 GCA_002631895.1 Agapornis roseicollis
AAGAACAAAATATAAGCCTTCAATTGTTTCCTTTGTGTTGGAAAACATGCTCTTTCATTATAGAAAGCATGGATCAACATATAACTGGAAAGTTCATCTATTTTTTTTCCTCCTTTTTTTTTTATTAAGGCTGATTTTGTACATCACCATGGAAGATCTAACCCCATCCTTGTTTCTTTTCAAATATCACATAGTGAGTTGCACTATACTGCCTTATCATTGCCTCTTCTGTCCTCTTACTAAGCAGTGTTCCTTAGATTTACACCATTGAAACTCCATTATACATCAGAGAAAATTACTGGAGGGGGAAGAAGAGAAAAAGGATTGATCTGTAGACATGAAAATGAAACTGTGCCTATAAAACAAAACCAGTTACAACTAATTAGTATCTTATTTCTACGTTTCAATTATTTATATTATTTTAAAATTGCACTTTAGCTCTCACTCTCATTCTTGCTCTCCCTTGTTGAATCATTTATAAATGCTCTTGTAAAACGTTTGCACCAGGTACATTTATATGCTTTCACTGGTGGCATATCTACAACTTGTCTCTCACACCTGCCCGAACGGAGAAGCTGAGAACAGCCAGTCTGCAGTGTGACTTAGACTTTACACCCTCTTCATGACAGCATATAAATGTTTTATTATGCAAAGTGTGTGAGGCAGCATCTAAGCTACGTTTATAATCTCTCATCCCGAGAACCAAAGTGTCCTGTATATTGTAAGGTCAGGAGACTGGCTCTGTTGTGCATTGTCATGCACTTTGACTGTTGTCCAACTCACAGTAGCTGCGAAGCTGCAGTGATAACAGTGGCCATACTATGTATTAGAGTTCTGAATCAATAAAATATGTAGCCTTATAACTTGACTAGGGACAGCACCTTTAAAAAAAAATAAGAAAAGAGTCTAAAAACTTTTAAGGACAAATGAAAGCAATAAAATCTCAAGTGATTTGAACACACACACACACAAATTTGTTCAGTTTTTCAACATCTGAAATAATAATCTTACTGCAAGGACGAAAGAGACTGTTTACATCCATAACCTCTTTTTTTTTTTTTCCCTAGAGCTTACAGTTATTTCAGTTTTATCAGTGGTTTTACACTTAAGAGCTAAATTGCTTACCATTATTGGTTTTCCATAGCTTTTAAAATTACTTTATAGCAAATCCTGAACTGCATGAGGCCAAAAATGTCAGTGTTCACACACACTCACAGACAAGATTGATTCTCTAAGTGGAAATCTGATCCTTTCCCAGGCTCTCCTTGGACTTGAATCAATAATTACAACTCACTATATTTAGGCCAATGTGTAATACCTGGGATTCAGGATCTGCGGTTCCACATTTATGCAGATTATATGTTAGTGATGTTGAGTTTCACCTGATGGAACTGTTCCCAAAGCCCATGGTATGACCATGCCATCTGATGCCATAAGACTCTTGGACCCAGACCCCTTGCTTGACTAAAAATCTGTGCAACAGCCTTCTAAATGAACACTGAAAGCTCCTTCTGGCTTTGCAGAGACTGCAGCAGTGTCAGGAAGCAAGGGAGGTGGGGGGGCTGATAGGGCATTTCAAGGGAAATATTTTCCTTGCTGGAATTTAGGAAATTCCAGAGACATTTTTTCCCCACCCCTTGGAGCTGAGATTGCAAAGAGATCCTTGTTGGAGACAAACTTTACCATGCTTCCACAAGACAACTTATTTTGCACAAAAGGTATATTTGCTCTTCTGAATAACAATAATTGCCACTGAGAGCTTTGCCAAGGACTTTATCATTGGGACCCAAGTGTTTCTCATCCCATGGCTGTGGGCTCTGTACCCCTCTCTGTCACAGCTCCATTCAAACACTGGGTAGTACTCATCAGTGAACGTTGCTTCTTTGGACTATTGCCGTTGTTGTCCTGGTTTTAAGGAACTTTTAGCACTGCTTGGAGTAAGCCTAAACTATCGAAGTCTATATATAAATATATATATATTATATTAAGAAAAAAGGTGCTGTCACAGTAAGTTTTGGGCTTGAGGTTGTTTGTATTGTATGCAAAGGTTTTGTGTTTGTTTGTCTGTTTTATTCTGTAAAGCAACCACCTTCCTTACTGGAGGGAGATAATTTTGTTTTCTTTGGTTTCGGTTTTTTTTTTGGTACATAAGTGTAAATACTTGCTGCAGCATTTAATATGTTTAATTTTACGTTAAGCTTTTTGTCGCGTTGTGAACCCATTATTGTTACAAATGGACAATGAGTTCATTGAGACTGTTCAACTAGGTCAGATTTTTACATCTCTTTCTAGCTAGAAGAGACAGGAATTTTGTGCATTTGTACAAATGTTAATAACATCACCGCAATTCCAATATAATAAAGCACTCAAATACAAATAGTTCCAGTGGTTTGGTTGTGTCTGTAACCCTCGACATATTACAGTTACAGGATAACTCCTGCAATTAAACCAAGCTACTCTTCACTGATTTCTGTCCTAAGTGCTATCCCCTCATCTCGCCCGAAATCACAGGAGGACCGCAGTGCTGGGCATCCTTCTGCCTGGCCCTGGGAGTGAGGGGCTGTGCAGACCTTATAGCCCACCAGTGCCCTCCAGCAGCCGAGGTAACTTTGCAAGAACAAGTTCTCTGAACCTTTTCCAAGCAGGGAGGATGTAAAGCCTCAAAAAGAAAGGCTTACGTGGCGGAGCCTGACGTGAGGCCTCTGCATAAGGATGAGACAAGCTGCTATTTTACTTTTCCTTGCAGCTGGAGTGTGCTTATATCAAAATACACTCTATGCTTGTTATTCTGCCAACCTCTCCTCTTGCCAAAAGCTGCCTGGAAATGGATTTCCTGCTGGGCTAATTAGCTCTAATTGTGATGCCCCTGTTATCTTGCCAACCTCATTTCTCACTATAAATTGGTCCAATACAGACCTTGGCACAATAAGAAATAAACTGTAATCTGAAGTTACTCGGGATGAGCCCATCTCTCCAGAAGCGAAGCCAGCTTTAGATTCATGCAACTTGATGACCTTGCTGGAAGTCCTGGAGCAATGGCCTGATCCCACGGGGTCTAAGACCTGAGAGCAGCCTCAGCTATGGGGAACAGATCTGCCCACAAGCGCTTGATAGTGGTGTCATGCTGCAGACCAACCCTGTGCGGCATGACCATGCTGCTCCCTTGGAGGCCTTGGCATGGGCACAGCTCCTGCTGCTCTCCCCCTGATTTTCAAAAGGCTAAATCTAGCCAAGAGCATTCACCCTCCTAAAATGGGTAGGAAAAAGGCAGAGCCATACCCCTGTTCCCACTCTCCCTTTGGAAAAACTGGAAGACTGGCTAGTGGGCACACATGGCTCCCTCTTTAAGGGGGTACAACAGATGTTTTCCCCAAACCTCAAGGCATGGCATTAGCTGGAGCCATTTCTGAGGCCATATACTCCTGTATTGTCTTTGAAGCAGGGCTGTCATGCCACAGCTTAATCTGCTCTTGCCTTGAGACCAAATACTGAAAGAGGATCATCATATCCATAAAAATAGATACCTCTCACGAAGGCTATCACAGGACTATTTTATTGTCCACAGTTATATTTACACCTGGCAGTATGACCTAAGCAAGATGCATTCAGGCTGAGGTAACACTGCCCTTTACAGCTGATTCATGGTTTCCCAAACCTGATTGCAATAGTTGTTCCTCTTCCAAGCAGTCCACTGTTACTATTGCTCTCTCTGGGCTGCTCTGGACACCATAACAAAGTTATTATTAGATTAAAAATGAATCAGTATGAGAGCACACTCTTTCCCCTCTCCTTTGCAGCCAGAACTGGACTGAGTGGAGGACACTTTGCATTGAGAGGGTTGCCCTAGTTTACATCAGTGGGAACAGTGATGCAGAAAGACCCCTTTTTCCTGCCACACCAGCCCCTTGTGCTTTGGCTGGACCCACTTTGCCTTTCAGTCTGCCCCCAGCCTTCTCCAGAACCCAGGCTGCAGTCTCAGCTGCTTACTGTAACAGCACTCAAACTAATGGCTACGTAGCACAGACTTTGGGTAGGGATAGTAAGCTAGCACTGAGGGTACTGCATGTACCCAAAGGCACTGGCACAAAGCAGACAGTATAACAGGTTAGCAACAGCAATTTGGAGAAAGCAGACACTTCCTGAAAAGAGGGTTGTGGACAAAACAAGATTTAAAGGGTGAGAAATGGGAAGTGGACTGGTGCTAAAGAAACCTTGTTGTGGGAGATGGAGAAGGGAACAGTGATGAGTGCTTTTTTGTTAGGTTTCTTTTAAAAAACCCTGGCGTAGAAGGAACAGTGAATGTGCGAAGATGCAAAGCTCTCTGGTGTTACCCTGCCTCTCAGAATAAAGAGCCAAAGGGAGTCTGACCCCCTCCTGTGGAATCTCCCCACATGCAGCACCTGGGGATGGTCTGAGAAATGGGGTGGTTGGATATGCTCCCACTGACTATGGGCCAGTTTAGAGGGAAGACCACTTTTCCTCTCTGCAATAGCTACTGGCTGCTGAGGCCCCACTACATGATTCTCCAGCTCTGGGACTACCCCCAGAATTACCCTGCTGCACCCATGTTCTTTACAGAAAGGTTTTGCAGTCATTTGCAGCTTGGCCCACAGGGAATAAGCACAAGACTAAACACAAAACTTCCTGAGCACCCAGTTTTGAGATAGTCGAGAATTTAATCAAGAGTCAGAAAAAAGGGATCAAAGTTAAACCAAGACCACCATCACCCACCAGATCAGAGCCAGCAACTGAGGATTTCGGTCCATTTGCTCAATTAATTTGGTCTGCTTTATGACTGCAACTGTCCTAACTTCTTTTTTGCCTCTGATCTGCCCTGCTGCAATGAGGATGTTTGCTTTAGTGGTTCTAAGTGGGGTGTTAGTGCTTGCCATTTGCTTAAAACTCTCTTTCTGTAGCACTCCTGAGCACCATTTTTCCTCCAGTCTGTTCTATTCTCCAGTGTAACACAATGCCACAGTATGAGAATGACCCCACAAAGCTGATAAAATATTTAAGACGCGTGTTCTGATTGTGTTAGGTAAGCAAATACCATGAAAATCCGACCATTAGTGAACCTGATCAGCCCATTCCCCGAGGACTTGCCAGCAGAGCAAACCAGAACAGCCTGAACAGCTATGGGACAGCTGTGTTTCCCAAAAAAGAGGGGAGCTTGAAGGTATATTTTGCAGAGGCTTGAGAATTTGCAACCTGTGTGCCACATTCTAAAAGCAAACGACACAGATACAGATTTAGATTTAGGTATATAGATAAGCAGACATAGATTATATAACTACATACAGAGGATATAGATATATAGATGCAGATGGAAGAGTACATGTGTGCATGTGTATTTGTATATACAGTGGGTCAGCAGGTGTTTTCACAGGGCACTGCATTCAGCTGACACCAAGTCAAGTTAAAAGAAAGAAAAATACTTGACATAACTGGCCAGTTCATGTAGGAAATTTGAGTCAAGTAAAAATAAATAAAGGCAGAAACAGATTAGTTTAAATCTGAGGCCCTTTGGATTATAATGGATCACATAGGAAGATGGGAGGCTTTGTATGGAAGGACTCTATATATTCCTTGCACTTTCTCTTTTGTTTCATTAATCATTTTCATTCTGTTTTATAAGGAGGCTGAGCCAATTCCAGCTTAGTAAAAGTTTTTCTTAGTTTCAAGAAGTTGGGCTGCAAAGACAATATGTAGCCATGGACGAGAAAAAGAAATCATCTGCAGTGGAACACAGCTGCAGACTTTGGTTATGCAGGATTGTGTTTGGTACCACACCACCAGCCACTGGTTTGGCTTGGGTATTTTGTTGCTGGCATTTTCTGTAGCTATTCCCTGCTAAGTTAAATTGTTAGAATTAAATTGTCAGAATTAAAACCAAGCAGGTTTCACCAGCTGGATAGGGAGGATGCGGGGAGCAGTAGCTTTGCCTTTGTCCTGCTGCAATGGTGGCTTGCCTTTAGGGACAGTTTTTATCATTAAGCTGGAGTAGGTGCAAGCTGCACTGACTCACGCCCCCTTTGTGCCTCATTCCCACAATCCTGAACTCATTGATAAAGCTGGGGGACTATTTGCCCTTTGCCAGGGTTTTCCTGCTACCTCTTTGTGGTAGTACTCCATTGGATGAGAGGGAGAGCCTGCAGGGACATCCACAGCTCCACATTTCCACACTAATACAACATGGTAGTATCCTGGCCATGCTTGCAGGGGTCCCACTGTGCTGACCCATTTGCTCTGGTGACTCCTGCCACCACACTGTAGGAGCTGAGCTAAACCAAGGTCCTGCTGCTCACCTGACTGTTCCTCAAGCCAACCTGACTGACTAAAACCAGGGGAAAAAAGCAGCAAGAAAGGTAATTTTTGCATTGACTGTGTAGCAAACCATGGCGACCTGCGAGGGCAGGGGGGTGGGCAGGGAGTGAGCAGAGAACAAGGAAGGTGGTGGAGTTGCTGCCTCGTTGTCCCTGTGAAGTTCATCCACCTGAGTGCACTTCTAGTGCTGACCCACAAGCAAGGCTTCACCCAAAGTTCCACTTCCCCTCCAAAGCCCACAGAGCCCAAAGTAGCTTTAAAACATAACCTGCTCTCTGCCTTCCGAGTTAGCACACCTTACTTTACAGATAGATGTAGGAAAACCCAAGCTGCTGATTAAAACAATGCTTTTTGTTCTCCTTTTTTTACAGAGCAGACCCCACATTTTTAAATGCTTAGGAAGAGCTTCTGGCATATCTTCATGAGGGCAATTTCCTCTGCTGTGTTCTCTCACATGTCACTCAAGGCAAATCGCACGAAGCCCTTTTTACAGCAGCAAAACTTGGTACCATTCTGATGATTCTCACAAAAACAATTCCTGCCCCTTGCAAGCCCTGGCTGACCACGGTAGTGCACAAGGCTGAGCCCTGCTGAGGGACGGTGCCACAGGAAGAAGCACCACACCTGTAGAGCCCTGGCACTCACAGCTTCTTTCTGTGATGGGGTGAGAAAGACCCATTTTTCCCAATTGGAAACTAAGCCCACTTGGCTTGCTGAAGCCATGGAAGACATCAAGTGCAAGGCAGTCCCTTTTCCAGGAAAGCTCTGCTTCTAACGTGGTATAAGAGCAGTAGGATCCCATCAGTGCTGCAAAGCAGAGTTCCATCAGCTGCTGCTGGGCTGATCAGAGCCAGCAGCACAGGAGGGGAAGCCAAGGACAGCTTTTAAATGCACGCGGTGGAGAGAGGAATGAAAAATATTAATTTTAAATGGATTGACGCTGGCCTTGGAGCTCGGCAGGCAAACATCCAAGCCTGTCAGGAGGGAGTAATGAGGGCTTTTAAATTAGATGTGATCACCTGTTTGTGGTTGTACAGTGTTTGCTGTGTATCCCCTGTACCTCAGGGAGAACCCCAGACATGTAAGGTTACAAGCATGCTGTCCAGGTACAGGCTTTTTCATCAGAGGGTTTTGAGTGCTTCCCAGGCTTTAATTTGGTGCTTTCTTTACCTAGGGATTCAGGTAAATATAATTGTCTTCATTTTTCCCAGCAGCACACAGAAAGGAATAGACTGACAGAAACCAGGAAATGTGAGCGCGCCCCTCACTTTCCTACCTCCCTTGCCTGCTCTTGCCAGCAGCCTGTTCATCAGTGTCTTGCCAGCAGACTTCAGGCAGGCAAAGCTTTACCTGCTGAAGGCATATCCTTACAGTCCTCTCTAGAAGTTGTAATCCTTACCCTCAAGGAGAAATGAACTGGGGTTTTTTGCATTTGTCTTCTTCAAAGCTCTGTCCAAGCTCATCCTCATTAGGAGGCCATTAAAACACTGATGTTCTTCACATTACGATTTCCTTTTGGATTAGATGACAAGATTTTTATATGCTGTGAGAAGATTCCCCAGTTCTGACATCTCTTTTTTTATATATTTGTCCAGACCAAAAGCTTGTGAAGAACAGGAATGGGAAACCATACCGGCATTCAAATAAAATGCCACAATCATCCACAGAGGCAAAGGGAAAGCCCTGCAGTCTCATTAGCCAAACTTGCACATGGTTCTAATCAAACGGGTGGGAGGGAAACATTCCCTTGGCCACGGATACCACCGATTTTTCCCTTAGGTTCCAATTCTGTAACTCTTATTCATCCTAAGATAAACGGGCTTTTCAGGCAGGGAAAGAGGGCTTTGGGACCGGGCTCTAAGGCTTTTCATGTATTCAGTTGTCACTTGCCTTTTACATTCAAATTCTGATGGGTCAGACTTCCTAGACAGTGTCTTTCAACACCTAATAACTCACCCGGCAAGCTCCAGTGCTAATACAGATGTCTTCTTATCAAGCTTGAAACACAGGGCTTGGGGGATTATTTTAAAGACACTTTTTTGGTGCTTTCTTTCTCTACATTTGTACCAAGTCCTTCACAAGGATTATTTATGTGGCATTTCTTTCCAACTACACAGTTGAAAATATCACCTGTTTTAGCAGGAGATTTCTGGGGTGAGTGCAGGGATATTTTGAGGAATTTGGTCATCGCCATTTGCTAATGGAAAATCCAGTAAGCAAAGTGGGTTGTTGGTTTTTTTTTTAAAACCACAATAAATTTTATATTTGTTACTGCTGGATTCCCATTAAATGCATTAATTACAGGAATGTTTAATGAAGCAAATAAAAAAAAAATTATGTATAGAGCACTGTGAGAAACAAGGTATTCAGCAGCATGTGCTCTTATATACTCTTATTAAAAGACCTTACCTTCAGGTAAAAACCCAATAAAATATGCCATAACGTGCTATGGGACCCACTGTTGATTTACAATGCATTACTCCTCCAGCAGTAAGCAACTTTTGCACAATGCACAGCAAGCTTTTATATATTTATATATAAGACCTTTTTTTTTTCTGCTAACAAAGATTTATTGAGTTTCCCCTGAGCATATTCATTTTCTAAGAAGTTCTTTGTTTTACTCCACTGTAGTTGTTGCAATAAAGGGACAATCTCCTTCCCGATTGGCACTTGAGATATTAAAATTACAAAAACGTGGGAATGAATATCACAATGCTTTATATACAAATATTCCTCTGTACACTTCATGAGACCAAATGCAACGTGTGTTGCTAATATCTGGCATTTTGCAAATCCATAGCACGTTGGGCGAGGTCTAGAAATACATGGTGAAATTATCGTAAAGCCCTGGTTTCTAATTCCTCCAAGGAGCTATAAATGAGTAACTTTTAAAATTAGTTCATACACCTTCTGTTCCCCAAATTTAAATGACGAGCATGTAAACCCCGTACCAGCAAGTTCCATGTAACCGTCGAGAAACTTAAATTACGCCTAACATGATGAACATGGGTTGAAATCCTTGAAGAAATAAAGGAGGATTCCCTGAAATACATTTGCCGATCCTTCACATGCCATCAAAGACTGCTTTTTCAAGCACGATGTAATGTCTCATGATATAATGGAACAGTTCTCGGTGTTCCCTATTAGTCACACTGATTATTATAGTTGGCACAGGGTCCTCTCCACATTCGCTCCTCAGATGTACGTTTGCTCTCCCATTCCCACTCACTCCACTATAAATTCCCCCAGTTTTAAAAGGGCCCCTTCTACCTCAGCTTCACCTGTAATAATGGGATGGGAACATGCAAGACTCTCACCCTGCAAATGCACACACACATAGAATCACAGAATCGTAGAATGGTTAGGGTGGGAAGAGACCTTCAAAGGTCATCTAGTCCAATCCCCCTGTAATAAGCAGAGACATCTTCAACTAGACCAGGTTGCCCAGAACCATATCCAGTCTGGCCTTGAATGTCACCATCTACCACCTCTCTGGGTAACCTGTGACACTGTTTTACCACCCTCATTGTAAAGAATTCCGTCCTCATATCCAGCATGAGTCTCCCCTCTTTTAGTTTAAAACCATTATCCCTCATCCTACTGCAACAGGCCCTGCTAAAAAGCTTCTTCTCATCTTTCTTATAAGCCCCTTTAGGCACTGGAAG
Source organism: Agapornis roseicollis (assembly GCA_002631895.1). Lineage (NCBI taxonomy): Eukaryota > Metazoa > Chordata > Aves > Psittaciformes > Psittacidae > Agapornis > Agapornis roseicollis. The sequence continues at coordinate 99,444 of NDXB01006966.1, forward strand.
CTGCTCTAAGGTCTTTCTGGAACCTTCTCTTCTCCAGGATGAACAACACCAGCTCTCTCAGCCAATCCTCATAGATGTGCTCCTTTTTGTGGCTCTCCTCTGGTCCCTCTCCAACAGCTCCATGTTCTTCCTGTGCTGCGGACTCCAGAGCTGAACACAGGACTGCAGGCTGGGTCTCACCAGAGCAGATTGGCAGAATCACCTCCCTTGACTCACAGCCCACATGCTGAAGCCCTCCCGTTGTTCACCCCCATATATAAATACAGACACGCAGGACTGTGGCCCACAAGTAGAGTAAGTACATGAGTTTTTGAGGGGAAAAAACACCTTTCTGCTTGTCTTGGCCACCTCAGAAGGGTCTGCTTTGCAGACAACATCTCCTGTGTCTGCAGGTTTGGGGCAGCAGAGTGGGGAGAAGTTTCTCTGCCTTCCTCCAGCTTCCCCATGGGCGCTGCAAAGGGCTTTGCCACTTGTGCCCAACCCTCAGGCTGACAGCGAGTGTGAGCACCCCAAGACCCTGGTGGACCCTCCGTGCCACCAGCCCCGGAGGGCACAAGGCCAGCTCCCGCCCAGGGTAAGCAGGTGGGTGCCCGAGGACAAAGCCGGGGAGCCCCAGGCTTGGTAAGATGCACGGCAGATGCGTTAGGCTCGGACAGCCAGCCCAGCACCGCCGCACCGCCCGACAGACCAGCTTGCCCCCGGGCTGGGGCGGCCGCACCGGTGCTTGATGACCGTGCTGAGCCCACGCTAACAGGGACCTGCCGCGGCCAGCTCCGGCACGGCGCGATGCGGTATTAGAGCTCAGTTCAGTTCGGATTGTCATAGTATGGCACGGCACAGCATGGCTATCTCGGCTCGGCATGGCACAGCTCGGCTCGGCGCGCTTGGCTCGGCTCTGTGAGGTGCGTTCCTAGTCCAGCCGTGCCCCCATGTGGCGCATCCGGGAAGCTCAGGCGGCCGCCGCCGCTTGGCCCCGGGCAGCCCGGGCGAGGCGCCGGCTGTGGTGCACGGGTGGCTATGGGAGCGGTGGTGCTGTTTTTCCGTCCTGCCCTCACACAGGTGGCTACCGAACAACTGTCCCGTGAGCTGATCCGGTTAAAAACTCACCTGGCCCCAGCAAAGTCATAACTACACCAATTCCTGACATGGCAAGGACTCGTTTCGTAACCATGTCAGGCAACACCGTTGCTGCACAGTCACTAGGCTTCACTCGAGGACAAAACAGTGCTATTGCTATTGTTTTGTTTCATGAACAGGGAACAGTGTTCAGTGGGCAGCAATGCTGCACGATGTGTGTAATGGCCATTTTTTTCAGGGCAACTCTGTCCTCTGGTAGACAGCATGGAAAACCACTGCAGGTTCAATAGGCTGGGATCTTGCTCTTCCCAAAGTGCTATGGAGAGGAGATAAAGAAGCGAACGGAATGGAATTATGCTGGTGTTTCTTCCCCTTTCCTGTTTGATAGCTGACAATTTTCACTGTCCTCTCAAGAAAATTCTCAGATGGGTTAAAGCTCTGGGGCATACACAGAGCAATCACACCCATGTGCTGGGAATAATGCATCCCTCTCTTCTGTAAACGGCAAGGGCAGTCTCCAGCTTCCTGAAGCTTTTCCTGTTAAAATGCTAAGCCTGAAAGAAATTAAAGCAGCATTGTGGAGGTCTCTCCAGAGGGAACACCCCAGCCTGACGAGGGACCTGGTACCTTGGGCATAAATGGCAGGGGTTTGGTAGCAGGGAGTGATCAGTGTGGAAGGAAACCATGAAGAGTTCAGGCACATCCATCTCTGAAACATGTGAAAACAGCCTGTTACCTGCCAACACTTCTACCCATCTGAGGAGCACATGGTGTCCTGGCGCAGGCATATTTAAAAAAGCAAGTAGCAGCCTTCAAGGATGAGCGATGCTGAAGTGCGGCTGAAGGTTCTGTGGAGATGGCTGCTGGAGAGACAGGCTTTTGGCTGAAGGCACTCTCTACCACAGAAGCGTACATCTCTGAGGGGACAACCCTGAGGGACTATGGCCAAGGGTGACCTAAATAAGAGACAAAGAACAGCAGAGAGAAACCAGCAAAAAGCATGCAGAAGCCAAAAGCAACCAATACATCCAGCATGACAGAAAACAGTTGCCTCACAAAAGGGAGTGGGACAGACCTAGTGTAACCTATTTGGAAATCAGAGAAGCTGCAATGAGGCAGGGCTAAGGGAGCTGATCATTGGGAAGGGGAAATAAAACTGTTTACTTTGGGATGTAATTGTTGGTGGTGCTTTGGTTTCTTTCAGCCTAATTACTGATTATCCTAATCAGAAATTCATACTAATTGGCAATAAATAATAAAGTAAAATTTCCACAAATTCAGACTATATTGCCCATGATCCCCTCAGCACATTATCCTGGCTGACATGAATAAGGAGGCCATAACCCCTTATGACCCATTCACACTGTAAATCTACCCTAGTACAACATACTTTGCACTCACCATCTTGAAAACTACATTATTCATCACAAAAGTTACTTATGCATTTCCAATGGTATAATTCATCTTTGGACCTACATCTTATGGGAATCTGGCAAATTATCATCTAGGTAATTGATGCTTGAGGCATCAATGGGAACAGCAGGAACTGAGAAGAAATCCAAATCTTTTGGTCCGATGGGACTTCTCAAGGAAGTCAGGTAGGTTTTGTATAAAAATACTTAAAATTCATGCCACAAGCACAGGTTTTAGTCCAATGGGGTGCTCATGCACTTTAGGTAAAACCAATAAAACAAGGGGTTTAGAAGCAGATGGATCTCGACTATCTGAATAAAATTCTGAGTTGCACCCATCTTGCAGTTAAAACATTGTAATTAAACAGGAGAGAAAATCATTGGTATTCACTGCAAAATCTGTTTTCTCCATTTTGCTGTGTGTTCCAGCAACTCCCTTGTATCTAGGGGATCCTTCACAACGTAGCACTGCTCTTCTTAATGCTGCTGTTTAGAATGACCACCTGAAGTGGACAACACAAACAAATAAAGCATCCCTTTGAATCCTGCTACTGAAAGTGGGGTTTGCTGGAAACTGCTTCTAGAAAATAGTCATTAGATTAAACCCCAAACTGAAACCCTTGTTCCTCATGCTGATACTCAGATGGAGTACAAAAGCTACCTGTGCAAGTGCCTATTTTTATGCCTGTACCTAACTTTTAGTACCGTGAGAGTCTTTGTGGTAGTACAGATAAGCACAAGTATGAGTGTTTGCAGAAACTGAGCTTATCTCCAGCCTGTATTAGCAGGATTCAGGGTACTCGAGCAAACACACACTGCTTTCTCTCAGAAGCCACAGTGTGAATAGCCTTCAAGTTTCAGATCTCCTTTTCCACTCTGACTTTAAAGTTAGAGCTTCAGAAGTCTGCAGTAAGAACCTTCAGGGATTAATGTAATTCATTCTTTCCTGTCCAAGTTTTACATTGTGGGGTTATTATGCTGCTCACCACAACTGCAAGCTCTTGGCCAGAGACAACTGTTTCAGTTTATTTTAACAGGGTGTTTACCTTATTAAAGTAATAACAAAGAAGGATGATTGCATTAATTACTGCATCAAGCTAGCAGCCATGGCACTCCCCTGCCAGCCCTCAAATCAATTAGTTGCATCTGTAAGCTGAGTCATTGAAGGGTTTTTTATTATTATTGCTTTTCCCTCTTTTTTTTTTAAACCATTTTGCCATAATAGTGGCTCTTTGAATGGAAGCTATTGTTCTTCACTGAGAGGATGGGAAGATTTAGGTGGTCTCCTAACATACGGTAAGAGGTTTGTGGCTTGATTCATGGTTACTCAGAACCTTCTCAAGTGATACATACCCCACAAAGTGATTTTAAAATGCTACTATTTTCAAGTGATAGCATTTTAAACTTGCCTGGCCCTGGTGTAAGTGGTTTCAGAGGTGCCAAAAAAAGCAGTAAACTTTTGGGGTTGTCATATGTCTATGAACAAGTGGCATTACTGGTGTCACACTAATGTAAATCTGTCACTAAGAACATGACCAAAAGTAGTGATATTTCTTGGTTTGATGTTAGATCTAGTTTCCTAAGGAAACAACACATATGCGCTGTATGCAGAAGAGTGAGTGTGCATCTTTATCTCCCCCCCTAATAACTTTTGAAACTGGAAAGAATTTCAAAAGGTCAGATGGCAGCAGTCACAAATCTCCAACCAGTTTCATGAAAGGACTGGATAAAGAAGGGTGAGAACACTTGCCTCTGCACTATAGAATCATAGAATGATTAGGATTGAAAAGGACCTCAAGATCATCTAGTTCCACTCCTCTGCCATGGCCAGGAACACCTTTCACTACTAGACCTGATTGCTCAAAGCCCTGTCCAACCTGCCAGGGATGGGGCAGCCACGGTTTCTGTGGGCAACCTGTGCCAGTGTCTCATCACGCCCACAGTAAAGAATTTCTTCCTTATAGCTAACCTAAATCTTCCCTGTTTAAATTTGAGCCCATTAACTTTTGTCTTATGTCATGCAGGACAGCGTTGAATGCTTTGCACAAGTCCAGGTAGATGACATCAACTGCTCTGACCCTATCCTTCAGTTCTGTAGCCCCATCATAGAAGGCCACCAAATTGGGCAGGCAGGATTTACCCTCAGTGAAGCTATGTTGCTGTCACCAACTACCTAGTTGTGGCAAGTCCCTCAGCATTTTTAGCAGGGTGGTGTCGATGAGAAAATGAACATGAGCTGACTGCAGTGTGCACTTGCAGCCCAGAAAGCCAATCGT
>NDXB01006967.1:5120-19376 GCA_002631895.1 Agapornis roseicollis
TTCTTTTTTTTTTTTTTTTTTTTTTTTTTTTTTTTTCATGGTTTATTGCTTTAAACTTTATGACTGTAGAGTCATGTGCAATAACTTCCGTAAATGTTCCTTGCTTTGTGCATTGCCCTCCACTCCTGTTCCCAATGCCAGCAGACTACATTTTTCCTCAAGAAGGAAAGTAAATGAGGTAAACACATGAGTGGGCTCAGTCCAGCAGCCCCTTGATTCATACTTTCATGTCTCTAACAGGGGGGTGGCCCCATTCAGTTTGCTGGCAAGTGAAATCTCTGCTCATGTGTCAGAGTTACATCACCTCCATGGCTTCAGGAAAGCTTTGGTTATGGTAGCAAGGGACAGGAAGGTTGCACTACCCCTTTCAGAAAGTCTGCCAGATGGTTGAATACTCTTAAATTACACATATGATATGGATCATTCTAGATGTGGTTCAGAACTTTACTGAATGGGGCCTTTTCTGAGTTTCTAAAATTGTGTTTATGCTGTGGGTGCTTTCTTTTGGGCTTGTCTCTGCATTTGTTTTTCTTCCACTTTAGTGCTGTTTATATACCTGAAGAATACCTACTGTCAACAAATAAAAAGCGAGACGTTGATGACTGCAGTTGATTGAGCATCATCTGCTAATTAACAAAGTTTAAGTTAATATTTCTACCAAATCCTCCAACTTTGAAATGGAGATTTGTCTTGACTTAGTTTATTCCTTATGGTATCAAAATGTGGTGACAGCTTAAAAAAGAAAAATAACATGCTGCTTCAGGGAGCAAAACCATAGTACAGCGTTTTTAATGGTTTTAATTATATTACAGCACTGCTGGTCTTTTTTCTAAGCATTCACTCCTCATATTTTTCTTTTGTTAGTAGCCAGTTGACAAGGGGAAGCTCTTATTCCCTCTTCATATTATTATATTCTGCTTTGTAAATTCCAGTTGGAAACATTTTGTTTATCAGAGCTATATGGAGAGTTGCTAAGTGGCTCTTCATTAGCTTCAGCTTTTGAAAGATCCATTTGGTTAAGGAAGCAGACTATCACCCCTCTTTTTCTGTGCTCCTGTGTTGACTCCTGCATTGATCCTGGTAGATACTCCTCACATCTGTGCAGAGGAGAGAGATGACATCAGGATCCATGCATGGAAATCCTGCAGTGTGAAACATTTCTGTTTATGAGTAGTAATAATGAAATAGCTGAGCACGAGCCAGTGCAACCAGGCACATAATGTCGCATATCTGCTTTCAGGGCTTACGCGCTGCACTCGGGTGCCAATCCCTGTAGCACCCATGCTAGCACCCTGACCACTCTGGGCCAGGTGGCATCTGTGGCCTAACACCCCAGCATAGGCAAAGGACAGGAAAAGCAGTTTGGACAAGAGACTGTCCAGAGCAGAGGATCCACAGGCATGAACTTGTGCAGAGTGGTTCCTCGAAAGGAAAACAGTAGTATATAATCACAGGTTCATAGTAATATTTTGAGCCTGTAGTGAAACTTCCAACCAACTCCTGTTAGGACCATTGAAAGGTCTTCTGTCCCTGGAACCTGCAGAAAGCCCCCATGAACTTCAGGCCCAGGGAAACCCTGGCAAATATTCAGTACAATTGACAGTCCTGTCAATGTAGTTGTGGCAGGGAATTAAGAAGAAGAGAAGGGATTTTTTTTTCATCTGGTTTGGGTGAAATCAGCATAGAACTAAATGAGAGGGGAGGATAGGGAGAATTAGTTTGCCCTTTGCCAGGAAATCCTGCCATTTTGCCACCTCCAGCATGAAAAATTGCTCTGTGGCCAAGATCCTGCCATGGAAATGCCAAGTAAAGTGCAAATTAGGCATCAAGGTTTGCATGTAGAGACCAGACCTTTAAAGATGTCATCTATCCATCTCATCTTCATTTCCCGTAGTTGAATGCTTGAAAGAGAAAATAAAGGTGCAGCAAATTACAGGAACAGGGAAAAAATCAAAAGAAAAAGCCTTCCGTTGTCACAGTTGATAAATCTATCTTTATTATGCTTCTGATCCCCATGACTATTTTCTGATTTGGAGCTTGATAGCCATATGTGATTTTTAAATACTCTTTAAAAATGTCCATGTGTATTTTTAATGCCTTTAATCTGCATGGTTCTATCAACAGACAGCAAACTTGTACAAGGAGAGTAAAAACCATGGGGTAGGCTGCTAGGAAACTGGATATGTGACACTACTGAAAGTTGCTGCCATTGACCTGGCAAATCTTAAGGGATTGTCTTGATTCACTTGAATTTGCTCCAGTGAAAGGAAATAGACTGGATGATCTCTTGAGATCCACCTTATGCCTTCACTGTAATCTTATCGTGGATTTTCTAGTGGCAGTATAGTGTTTGTTATTATTTTCTGCTGTGCCAAGTAATGCAGCAACGTTTATGAAATGAAGCTTCTATTTTATTAAGCAGACACCCTGATGGGAGCCCAAAGAGCAGCAAGGAGAGGTTTAGAAAACATAACCTAGAAGGAAAGGTTGAGAGAATGGGGTTTATTTTTCTGGAGGAGAAGAGACAAAGGGGGACGTGACACATTTTCCAGAATGCGAAGGCTGTAACAAAGGGAACAGTGATTAAAATTGTTGCCTGTGGCTGTTAGGAAAAGGTCAACAGGAATTTAGCTTAATTTGCAGCAAGGAAGATTTGGGTTCCACATTACGAAACAACATCCCAGCTATGAAGTGATGAAACACAGCAAATCAGATGAAACTGAGCCTCTTTCAGTATTTTGCCTATGAAACTACTGAACAACTGGGACATATGGGAGAATTGCTACCCCTGCTCACTCCTGGCAGGGTGGCTTTGAACTAATGCTTGCGAGAGGTAAAGTCCTCCAAAATGCTGGTTTTTCAGCCACCCCAGCTCTGCTGGCCTGCATGTTGCAGTGGGTTGGGCATCCTCTCAATGCCTATAGCATCCTCATGAGTGCTGGTCCCACCTGGGTCCCTGTGCACCTTGTTCAGGCTGATTGCTAGATGCTGCAGCATGCCCAAGTTACCATTTCAGACATGTCCACCTGGCTGAGCTGTAGTCAGCCATCCTGGTTTGAAGAAAGCAACACCTCCCTTTGCCCAGGGATGAGGTAAAAGCTCAGACTGACAGCTTCAAGCACTGGAAATGAAAGAGGCTATAGATAAGGTGAAGCTTGACAAAACACGCAGTCAGCTCTCAGCTCAGCAGCATGTGGCTTGGTGTAGCCCACCAGAAAGCCTCATCAAGACAGCTCCCACCACAATGCCTGGTGAGACAATATCCACTGGTCTCCTGTTCAGGGGCCACCAAGAGTCCCTGGGATGCAGACTGCTGAGTCTGCCATGGCATTTCAGGGAAGGATTGTATGTACTTGCTCTGTTCCCTCCCCCAAGGAGTGCATTTGACAACTTTCAGGGGTGGATACTAAGCTAGACAGGGCTTTAGTTCTCAGAAGCAGCATCACAGAAGAGCAGAACAAGGGTTTTATCCTGTGCATGTCTGGGAGAGACTGGTTCATCCCCACCTGGCTCTTTCCTGCCAGGTTTGTGATTCCCATGTCACCCACCTGTGATGCTAAGGCAAGGAGGTATGGCAACACAGGGTGTGAGTAGCTAGCCCCTGTTCAAACTGATGGGAAATTCCTCTTGGCTTCCATAGGAGGAGGTGAAAGCCATCATGTGCTGCCTTGGCCAGCTCCCTCTTTTGTCATTAAAACTTACTGGAAATACAGCCTACATACAGATACCAGCACTTCTGAATTGAGGAGTTATTTCTTCTAATGACCACTTAAGGGAAATACTTGTAACACTGAAAAGCTGAATCCCCATTTTCCCTGCAGTAATAAAAGCACCATAAATAGATTTCCTAGTCAGACATTACCTTATTTACAGCAATGAACTCACTGCAACGATTCAAATCCCAATAAACTATTCATTCTAGAAAATGGATTCCACTAAACACTTGTCGGGAACAATCATCGAGGAATCCAGCTTGATGCCAATATGCAGGTCTCAGGCACAGCAGCACCTGTACCCTGCTCCCAGCATGCAAAGAGATGTTGGTCCATGGCAAGAAAGCTGAATTAGAACAGCAGGAGTTAAATGGTGTCCAACTGTTTGTAGGTCCCAAGGACTTCTTTTCCCCAGCATTACCCAGCTCTGCTGGGGAGCAGAATTTCACCCCCAGATGATGCCCCAGCATGTCCTGTTTGAGCCACAGCAGCAGCAAGGCAGGACAAGTAGTCCTCTGAGGAGGTCACCCCAAGACCCCAACTGTGCCTAACCTCTGGAAGCAGTTGCTGGCACCTAAATAAAGGGGCTGAAGAAGGGTTTTGAGCAGGCAGCAGTGTCTGAAAGAAACAAGGTCCAGGCAGGGGTCCTGGAGGGGTGAAAGAGGCATGAAGGGAATGTCAGACTCCATAATGTCTCTGTTGAGAGTACTGATGGTAGCACATCCACCACGGAGACTGTGTGGAGCTGATCTCAAAGAGGTCTTTGTTACAAGGGTTTTGCAAAACAGCTGTGTATTTTTAAAGTTTTCATTATTAAAATATTTTGCAAAGACTTCTTGCAAAACTGCCCTGTTCTGTAGAAAGAGGCTTGGCAGGCCAGGATGCTAAAATGCCAGACCTATGCTTTAGCAGGTCCTGCAGCAGTTGACACAGAGCATAGTGGCTTATGACTCTGAACCATGCCAGCTCTGAATGAAAACTAGAGCTAATTTTAAGCTAATTCTATGCTGAATGTTCCTATTGGTCTGCCCACAGGGAGCTGTCTACAGATCATTTTAATCTTTTAATTTGCTTTAATGTTTCTGTGTTTCATTTTAGAATAGAGCAAGTCTTGCTTTTCAAGATCAAAATCTACTCTGAGTAAATTTACAAACTAGGCAGCGTGAAAACCTCACTACACTAATGACCAGTGCCACTAGGATTTATATCTGAAGGGTATTTCTTTCTTGCATTCCTTTGAACACTTTGACCTACCTCCTGCAGTGAAAGCACATTTTCAGTTCAACTTCAAATAGGAAATGAAACCAGAAACCAAACTGGAATACTTTCTGCATTTTATCAAACGTGATTTGCTGTAAATAGTTAACTTTCCTCAGTTTCATATCTACATTTCTGTAACCTTTTTAACTCCTTCCCCTCTCTCCCCCCACATCCCGCCAGCTCTGGTTCATTTCATCTCTAAAATTCTCCAAACTTGTAATGTCAAAAGACAAATTTTAGCCCATGTGATAGTTTTCCAATCCTGTGAGGCATGGGGGACTGGGTTTTCAAAAGAGGCCAGCTTTGCTATTGGGACAAGACCAGACCCTTTGTGTGTTGTAATAGAAACTAATAGAAAAACAATAACAAGAAAATTTGGGTAATTTCCACTCCCCAGCTACACCCTTGTGGCCCCATGATATTTATTCTCTGTTCTGTTCCCGAGTTAAGTGCTGAAAACCTTAATGTACCCACATAACTTGAAACAGAGCATTTTGATGAACAGTCCACCCTTGCCAAGATTTGGTCCTCTGATTTAACATGGATAGTCTGCTACTGTCTTCTTGGTAAAGGATGACTCTGTATGGACAGGTTTTGTCTCTTCTGACTCCCCTGGAGAAGGAGATATCCCAGCTGTTTCTGCCTCTGCTTAGTCCCTCCTGTGCATATTCAGGCATGTGACCTGCCATTCCCCTGGCATCATTTCAAGCCACTGAATCAACAAAACTAGCTCACAAAGTCTTCAACTAAATGTATCCCCTCCTGTTTTTAGCAATGTAGCAAAACCAGGACATTATCAAACCCTGGCTCCGCACCCTTCCTGAGCCCTAATTCTGGTTACCACAGGGATAGCTTTGGGAGTTGGCTCAAAACTGCTCCCTGGGATAGAAAGATGTCATCAATCTTTCCCCTTTATCACGGACCTTTTGGGAATGACAGCAAAGTGTCCTGTCCTGCTACGGCTGCTACTGTGCTCATAGCTGAGCAGCTGCATGAGCATCTCCTGCAGCACCTCCAGCCCCAGGGTTCAAGCACAGAGGTGACAAGTTGTTGTCCTGGGTTCAGCAGTAGCAGTCATTTTTTTCTTTCTTAGCAGCTGGTGCAGTGCTGTGGTTTTGATTTTCAGCCTGGCAACAGCACTGATAACACTGATGTTTTTAGTTGCTGCTCAGTAATGTTTACTCTCACCAAGGACCTCCTGAGTCTCATGCTCTGCCAGAGAGGACGAGAAGCTGGGAGGAAACAGAGACAGGACACCAAACTAACCAAAGAGGTATCCCATACCACAGTATGTCATGCCTACTATATAAACTGGGGCAGTTACCCGGAAGGGTTAGATCACTGCTCAGTCGGGCTGGGTATCAGTCAGCGGGTGGTGAGTGGTTGTATTCTCTTCCCTTGTTACTTCCCTTATCATTATTGTTATTGGTGGTATCAGCAGTGGTTTGTGTTATACCTTAGTTACTGGACTGCTCTTATCTCAACCCATGGGAGTTATATTCTTTCGATTCTCCTCCCCATCCCTCCGGGATTGGGGGGAAGGAATGAGGGGGAGTGAGAGAGAGCTGCGTGGCTGAGTTGCCAACTGGCTTAAACCGTGACAGTTGTGCACTGGTATTTGGCAGAGCCAAAGCCTCTTCACATATTACTTCTCTTTTCTACAAGGAGTTGCTTTGGAATTTGGCGGGCTTCGTTTTACCCACATGTCCAAGCTCCCTGTGGCTAACACTGTCCATGCCATCCCCTTCCTCTTAGGAGCACTCTCTTACTTTTTCTCCTGTACTCACAAATACCATTTTGTGAGTCTAGCAGCATGTGACCCTTACCTCATGTTGATTTTCCAGGGTCTTTATCAAACCATTCCTTGTTATTTATACCTGGATTTCTTCCAAGTGTTGCTCTACTGCCTTACAGCTCTCTTGACAATATTTCTGGTTGTCTTCCACTGGGACACCAGGTCCCTCATGTCTTTCATGCATGAGTTTTCTAGAATCTCAGACTTCTTGGTTGACTGATATTCCAGTCTATATTTTTTATTCCCCAAAGTCTGTGCATTGTCATTGCAGCTCAGCTGTTTCCTTTGGTTCCTCATCATGAGAAATGAGAAAGCTGTCTTTCACTGTAACTATTACTAGGTAATGCTTTACTCCCTTCGTGCTTCTCATAGACTGGAAATTTTTTGTGTCTTGAATCAATATCTTTAAGGTTACGTCTCTGGAGGTGCTTCTCCTCTGGATTTCCAGGTGCCACTGTGAATGCTCATGCAAGAAAGCATTCACTCTGAGCATCTGTTACTTCCTTTTGAGACTTTGAGAGGGATGCCTTTTTCTGCTTTCTCTTGTACTGTTTAGAAAGTGTTGTCATTTCATGCATATATGGGATTTGATAGCGCTCCTTGATATATGTAGCTCACCATGGGACTTTTCCTAATATTAGGGGCAAATGTCATGGTAGAATTGAGCATGAGAAAGAAACCCCACCACCTGGTGGATTTACTACTTCTAATTTTCTTCTTTATTTGGTACAAGCAAGAAGTTGTTATGGGCAGTTTTCTCACTGACATTGGAGGTTGCATTCTCCCAGTGTTTGCAGTGGGACTAGATTGGTACTTTACACTGGATCAGTCCAAAATTACCATTTTTCTCTTCCATGTTCTCCCATCCATAGAGTCCCATAGAGTCCTTTTAGTCCCATACTCCACCACCTGCACAGCTCTCATTAAGTTCCATACTCCACCACCTGCACTGCTCTGACCTCAAAAAAAGTGGTTTGAAGGCAAATGAGGTACATCTTGACTCTCAGATGATTAGTCCAATGACAGCCTAGACCTGAAGCAATGCTGGCACAGCAGTCAGGAGCAGTAATTTTGCCCCAGCAAACGGCAAACTGACTAAGGTAATTTTACTTTGATTTAGGTAACGACACAGTGAAGGTGTAGCAGCGGAAAACTACTACCTGAATATTCAAAGTCCCTGGAGTGTTTCTGCTGCTGTTGTTACCCCCTTTCTTCCTCCTGCTATTATCCAGGCTATCTATGGCATATGTACCTGTGCTGGAATCACCCTACCTAGGATAACCCCGCTTTGATTCAGCCTCAGCTTTTGAACCCTGAGTCAGGAATTAATTTGCTGCAAAGCATTCGGACTCATTTTGTGCATTATGGTCTTTATGCCCTTAAACCTACAGGTGTATCCCAGCACAGCACCTTTCTTCTTCCTGTTGCATCCAGTCCATCTCAAAATGCTCTTTTGCAGTTTTACCAACAGCACAGGAAGAAGAGGTCATGTTCTTAGCAGGGAGGCACCTGTCAGGAATCTGTTTCAGAGACCCCTTCAGGACTCATCCCTGGAAGAAATATGTCCTTTGAAAATGATAAAGGCGTTTGAGCTCTTCCTTCTTGCACAGATCCACAAACCAAAGCAACTTCACACTTTGAGCTACAAGATGTGCTAAAGGTGGCTTCTTCCGTCCCTCCCAAACCCAACCTCTCTTTTTCATCTTTAATCCTGCTGCCCCTCAGAGGTGGCGGCACTTCTTTTGTGGTTGCCTCTTCTAACTCTCCATTTAGACCCAAGAGAAAGTGTCTTCCTCTAGAGGGGTTGCCCAAGGAGGGAAGTGCTGCATCCTTCTGGGAGCCCAGGGAGCCATAACAGGTTTAGAAGCAGTGTGTGCCCAAAGCACATGTCTCCCCTTGCCTGCCTTTGTTCGGACTGTGCTGACTGTGGGCACTGAGGTGGTGGGCAGCTTGCCACTCTCCAGATGGACTTGCTGCCTCTAGTTTTCTTCCCTTTTTTTTAATTCTTTATTATTTTTTTTTTTCCCTTGCTGCAGGCTTAATCCTGATCCCAGGAAAGTCAGTACAAAACCCTCATCTTGGGGACCGAGGTTTGACCCTGTGTAAATGAGTCAGGGTGAAATGGCAAATGGGTTGTGGCAGAATATTTGTACTGAGGCAGATAGGTGAAAACTTGAATCGTGTCCCATAATTCTGGTTGCTGTAGCAGCTGAACTAACACTGAGTCCTCCGAATGCTGACTGAGTTATCCATGCTCTCAAGATTGCGCTGAAGCACCCAAACGCATCTTTTCCCCTCTGAGTCTGTATGCAGCCCAATGTGTTGAGGTCAATATCTGCGCTCTAGAGAGAAGCAGATGGTCTCCTGAGTGATGTGTTTTTACTCACTGAGCATGAATATGAAAAAGCCTTCTTATTTTCCAAGCATATGAAAGTCAGTAATGTAGAACAGTCTCAGGGAATCTTAATATGTGAATAAACATGTGTGTTGCAAGAGTTTATTTTGGTCTTTGTGCTCACTATGGATTCCTAAGATTAAATGATACCCAAATACAATATATCATTGTTTTTATTAACTTGTTTCAAATGTTAGAGCCATGCCAAAAGGCTATTTCAATTTGGGTAGATTTATAATAATTCTGACCTTCATAATGAACTAAACAAAAGGAAATCTGGAGTCTGTAAATGTTCACTTTTCAGAATTCTCTATATGTTACAAATACCAAATACATCAAGGATATTCTGAAGTGTTTATGGTGCAGCAGAGCTGTATTGCTGAGGCAATGAGAAGAAGACAATTGCTGGAAACTCTCTGCATAACAAATTAGGTTGAGTTTAAAGCCTGATCCTGCTCCCTTATTGCATCATGCAACCTTTAGTAAGGAACCACAGGCAAAGGCACCAGCTAAAGACCATCCCCATCCTCTATGTCCACAAAGTACAGCACATCATACCCAAGCATGTTGCTACGTGTATCCCTCTCTGCACCACCTTTGTCATCATGTGGTTTGAAGGTTTGTGCCCTTCATGGCATTTCTTCCCCCATCTGCCGCCCATGCAGGAAGGGCAGAACCAGTAGGACACCTCACCCCATCACCTGTCATACTAGGACCCTGACACATCATTTGAACCTACCATAGGCAGAGTCACCTGGGTGGTTTCTTCAAGCCCAGGCTACACAGAGAGGCCAGTGTCTGCTCCTTCTTCCCAAAATAGTTGTGTTTAAGAGCAGGGGGAGGAATGTCAAAATGTTTTTAATAACTAACACAACATTTGGAGTGTCTTTTTCAAGTCTTATTGAGCCAGTGGAAAGAGATCCATGGATTTCAGGGAGATTTGGATTGGACTGGAAAATTGTTTGTATGTCTAAGAGGGGTACAAAGTAGAAAATCAGGGAGAAGGCTCTTAAGCAATTTTTTCCCCCTAATCCTTCACCTGTACCAGCTGTTGGAAAACATCTTGCCAAACATCCTCTGTCATCATGCTCACTACAGAAATTTCCTGAGCTTGTCCAGCCAACCAAAACATTAATTTCTACTAAGACACACACAACCCCCCACCTTTCTCGCCAGCTCAAGTAACATTAAACTTTTTATTCAAACACAGGAAAACACGGAGATTCAGAGCTGAAGCTGCTCTTTCTCTATAAGCTCTGTGTATTTTTAGTGCTCCTGGCTAAAGATGTGAGGTAAGGAAGAAGTGGAAGTGAGGACAGTGAATTCCATGTTGAAAGAGTCATATGCATGTTTTTAACAGCATTTTTAAGTGCACCTGAATTTGCAGTTGCGTCCATTTTGAGCACAGAAACTTGCATGGTTGTGCAACTTCTTTGTGCACAACAAAGAAGTAACCGCGAATGCCTGTATAAAATGTCATCTCTCTGCTCATTTTCCCACTTGCCAAATGCAAATAGACATGCCTGCAAGTTCTGCAAAAGAGCCGTGTGGGAGTCTGTGTTGAAAATATGCCCTTTCATGGTCTTTAGATGTTTCCTTAGTTTGTCTTGTCTGCTTATCCCCCCCCAACCCTGCCAACATCTAAGCCATGTAACGAGGGTAAAAGAAACCCTCTGACAGACTGAGGCACCCCCATAATCAAGAGCTCATTGGTCCTTAAGAACATTAAAGCCCAGAAATGAATGCTGTAAGAAACTTTATCTGGGAGCTGACTGCCTGATGGATGAAGCAAACCACAATGGTAGGCATTTAAAATCTCAGCTGGCTGTGCCACGCTCGTGGTCTTGAGTGCGAGCAAGTACCTTCCCTGAAAAGTCTCACAGCATAGTCTTTCCCTTATGAATTTTGATAACTGGGTTGCACACCATGCATTTTAAATCCCCAAGACACAAATCCACTGATTGCCTGCAATTTTTTAACATGGATTTTTTTTTTTTTTAAATGGTTGACAGCATTACACTAACACCATGGGCTGAAAGTCAATGTTAAAACACTGTTTTCTTTTGAAATACAAGGAAAAATCCTTCTAAAATCACAATTTTCTCTTTTGTTCATTGTTTTTGGAGGCAGTTGTTAGATCTGTGCCCTAACACTGCTGTTAACCTTGTTTGACTCACAGCTTTTTTTTTTTCCTTAAGAAAACAGGTTCCCAGAGGCTTGTTAGCACAGTATATGCACTACAATAGAGGCCACAGTGAAAGGGATTAGCAGAGAGACCTCACTGGTAATCTTTTTCTTTCATTCTAGTTCTGACTCACTTGTTGATTTCAGGGAAATATTTTTGCCAAGACTTATTTCACCCCATTCCTAATGAAATGAGCTTAGCTCAGTGATTATGGCAGCAACTTGACCCAGCAAACCACTGAATATCCCTCCCAGGCTTGCAATGTCCCAGTGCACATCCTCAGACTCTCTAGCACTGACCTCACTTTCCTGTATCACAAAGAGGGGGAGCTGGGTGTTAAAGAATGCCAGAAGCCAGTGTGAGGAAGGAGATGGTACATCATGAGACACTCTAAGAAAAGGTTGTGTTTTGGTTCCTTCCACTGCAGAATTCTCCTTTTCCAAAGTGCTGAGAGGCAGTTCTAAGAGTTAAAAACTGTAGTTTGAATGTCCCTGGGGAAGTGGGGTGAAACGTAGGCACCTGACCCCATTTATAGCCTGGGGGGAGGGGGGTGTAGGGGGAGGGCAGCACCTCTCTGCTGGCAGTTGGGCTCAGCCATGTCTCAGATACTCAAGCAAGCCTTTCAAAAGCCTACAGTGGTGGGCATTTCATGGTTCAATTGTTCCTGTGTGGTCCCCCTTTAGCATTAGGAAAGTGTTTCCTGATTTCCAACCTCAATCTTCCTCCTTTTAATTTATGCCTGTCTCTTGTCATTCCACGTCTCATGGCAGGAAGTCCTCTCTTCTCAAGAAATCTTCTTCTCCTCCATTATTTCAAGACTTCTTCTATTCTATCAACTTAGTATAATTTATTCATATCTTCCATAGAGAATAGTAACCCAGGCTGCACACAGATAATCACAGCCATGATGTAGAGCTGAAAATTGATTATGTGTCTCACAGGGTGTAATTCTGCTTGTGCCTCACCAGTCTGGGGCTATTGTCTTCTGCAACAACACAGAGTTACTGTTCAGCTAGTGATCCACTATAGCCTTCAGATGGTTTTCTGCAGAACGGCTCTCCAGGCAGCTGTCCTATGTCCTGTAGTATATAGCCAGTTATTCCTGGTGAGGTGCAGAATCTATAAGCTTGTCTCTACAGTAGTGTGTTTTCTGTTAGACCTTAAACACACTGGATTGCCAAGATCATTTTGAATTCTAATCCTGTCCTCCAAACTCCTGACAGTCCCTCCCTGCTGGCTGCCATCTGTGTATCCTCTCTGTTGCATCGTCTGGGGCATGAATAAAAATACTGAACACAACTAAACCTGGGAGAGGTTATGCTGCACCCAGCCCATATGTCCTTCCACTTTGACTAGCAATACCATATTCTGTCTGTATAGCTTTCCTGCTACACTGCATCTTCCTCTGGATTACACCTCCCGAAATTGACTGCAGCAGTCGACTCTTTTCAGTGACAAATCCAGACTAAAGTCAAAAGCTGTTATTCAACTTCTTTCTTCTGTTTACTATTACTAAATCAGTATTTGTTATAGTAAGAAATTCTGGGAAGAATATTCTGATAGGTGCATAATTTATTTGGAAGTAGGTGTGATATTTGCTCTTTCCTACTCCCCTCTCATAGCCAAGACAATCACTTTCTGCAAGCGGCACAAAATAGTGCATCACACTAACATAAATGCAAAGAAATTCACAGAAAAGTTGCAGATGTCTTTGAGATCTGTAAATACATTTTTGGGGAACACTTACCTATTTCTTTTTAATCTCTTCTCTTGGGACTTGCATTCCTGACATCTCCTATTATTTTCTGCTGTTACTCCTCTTCCTTGCTGTCCAATAGTCATTCTGCCACCACTCTCAGGGGAGGTCTGAGCAGGCAGGTCCTTCCCCTCAGTAACAGTGTCTTCGGTGCTGGCAGTTTCTGTCACTTCTCTAGAAGTACTGTGAAATTAACCTTGCTGGTTTGAAATGCCAAAGTAACTCCACATTATGATAGAGTTGTGCAACTCTCCCCTTTTATCATCCTCTAAAATCCCTGCTTAGGTCAATCTCCTATGTTCTCTGCCTTAGGGCAAATGAGAGCATTTTCATCTATAGCAGCATATAACCCCCATTTTCAAGAAGGGGAAAATGGATGAACCAGGGAACTACAGACCAGTCAGTCTCACCTCTGTGCCTGGAAAAATCTTGGAGCACATTCTCCTGGAAGGCACATGGAAAACAACAAGGTGCTGGGTGACAGCCAGCATGGCTTCACTAGGGGGAAATCCTGCCTGACCAATTTGGTGGCCTTCTACGATGGGGCTACGGAACTGATGGACAGGGGTAGAGCAGTTGATGTCATCTACCTGCGCTTGTGCAAAGCATTCAACACTGTCCCACACAACATCCTTGTCTCTAAATCGGAGAGACATCAATTTGATAGCTGGAGCACGCGCTGGAAAAAGAACTGGTTGGATGGCCACATGCAAAGAGTTGTGGTCAATGTCTCAATGTCCAACTGGAGATCAGTAATGAGTGGTGTCCCTCAGGGATCGGTGTTGGGACCAGTCTTGTTCAACAGCTTTGTCGCTGACATGGACAGTGGGATTGAGTGCGACCTCAGCAAGTTTGCTGATGACACCAAGCTGTGTGGTTCGGTGGATATGCTGGAGGGAAGGAATGCCATCCAGAGGGACCTTGACACGCTTGTGAGGAGGGCTGATGCCAACCTCATGAAGTTTAACCATGCCAAGTGCAAGGTTCTACACCTGGGTCGGAGCAATCCCAAGCACACCTACAGGCTGGGCAAAGAGAAGATTCAGAGCAGCCCTGCGGAGAAGGACTTGGTCAATGGTCAATGAGAAAATGAGCATGAGCCGGCTTCAGTGTGCGCTTGCAGCCCAGAAAGCCAACTGTATCCTGGGCTGC
>NDXB01006970.1:0-14046 GCA_002631895.1 Agapornis roseicollis
TGTTCTTCTAGACTGTTTTTCTTAAAACTATGTCAACTATAACGATTTATCTTGTACAAGAATGCTCAGCATGTTCTCTAGCTGAACTCTATTTTTTCTATGTATCACGCACCTCAGTAATTTTCCATTGTTACTGTTACAATGCCGTCAAACTTAACATTACTTAAAACTAATGCTAAAGGTTTATATATTCCATTTTGTGATTTTGTGCCCCTCTTGTTTCAGAAGTGTTCAAGGCCAGGTTGGACAGGGCTTTAAGCAACCTGGTTTAGTGGAAGGTGTCCCTGCCATAGCAGGGGTGTTGGAACTGGATGATCTTAAATGTCCCATCCAAGCCAAACTATTCTATGATTCTCTGATGGTACAGGGGCTATGTTTTAAGTCAGCATGCTTAGGGGTTTTGTGGATTGCCATATAGGAAACTTAATGCCCAAATCTAAATTAGTGAAATGCACTGTTACATGCCCATCTAGGAGCAGAAAGATGATACTTCATCTCAAAAGTTGCATCTTCTAGATGTTGGTTGTTCTATAAAAAACACCACTACCTTCACAGACAGCCATGAAATGGACTTAAGATTTTTTAATTCACTGCTTTCATAAGAAACTGACAATATCAATAGCTTAGTAAGGGGGCGCAAGGGGTCTGGGGAGAAATCCCTAAACTTAACACAAGCAAAGACAAATTGCCACTTACTAGATGATAACTGAAAAGCACAGTAATACAAGGGTATATTTTATTTCCAAAGAATAGAAAAGATCAGTAACCATGGAGCTTTATCCCTCCCTGTATATTCCCCCATCACTGCTGATTCTCTTCCGTCAACAAATAAAAGAAACCCAGACCAAAAACACAATTGCCGCATCTTTCATGTTCATATTTGCATTGTATTTTTGCTGGATGCTGCTGTGTTAAGGATGAGAAAAATGGCCTGTGCAACAATGAGACTGTTTCTCCCTCTACTGACATATGCTAAATATCTTTTTGGTCCTCTTTGGCAAGTGCACATCTCTGAGAATCTGAGAGCCAAGTTAAAAAGAAATCAGCACAGAGAAGTAGATAAACCTGCTCTCTCTGTCCTCAGAAAAATAATCCTCTGAAACATGCTGAATTCAAAGAAAACATGAAGTACCTTGAGATCACACAACAGTCTGCTGTTCTAAACACTGTGCTATCCAAGTGTTTAGTCAGAGTACATGTTAGGGTTTAGCAGCCAAATGTGGACTTTCGGGTTCCAGAGAAATAAGCCCCACAAAAGAAGCAGCAGTTCTTAAGGCTGACTTTTTGAGGTACGGAGGTACAGTGATAGCTAAACCAGGGATAATTCACAAGTTATTTTAGCCACCTATCCCCTTTGCATTACTTACCTTCACAATCTCATTTAAGGACAAGTTTGACTGCCAGGCTAGAGTCATTGCTCATATTCAAGAGCCAAGCAGCTTTGTGTATTCACAAACCTGGGAGGTTTTCTAGCCAGCTAGTACTCAGCTGAATTAAATGGTTTTGGGGCACAAGACATCCTTGCCTGATCCAACCTCCACCCAGCATTGTCAGATTCAATCTGATGCACCATGGAGATCTTGGGGAAAATGAAGGGGCCAGAGGCATGTGGCTGTAAATTGATTACATCAGCAAGAGGAAGGGGAAATACCATTCTGAATGTGTCTTAAACATAATTAGAAGAAAAGTACTGATGTATTTAAATGGTGAACGGTAGGGTTTAGGAGAGAACTTTGAAGTCAGGTATGGGAAAAGAGAAAATGTGAGTAGAGCTATGAAAGGATTAGGAAGGGCAAAGTTCAAGTCAGCTAAACTGGGCAGAGTAGAGATTTTAAAAAGTAAAACATCCTAATTCCCACTTCACTGGACCATTAGGCAATTAAGACAAACCACAAAAGGTCAGAAAGTGTAGGCCCACCTATGTCTCTGCCCAAAGTTTCATCCACCAGCTTACTTGGAGGAGAAGCAGCTCAGCTCCTGTGGCTGATGTTGACATGGATCCATGTCATCAGAGAACTGTGCTCAGTAAAGCCACACACAGTTCAGGAGTACATGAACTTGGGCAGCTTTTCTCATGAGTTTAGCAGCGCCTTAGGGCTGCTCTAAGATTTTGTGACAGATATCCAGTCAGGTCTAGGTAAGCTTGTCCATTGGCAGGTGGTATGAACTCACATTCAGACTGACACTCTCCCATGTGGATGTTCTCTGTGAGTTACCATGTGCTTGGAGGTCTCCACACCTTTCTCATCTTCAGAGCATAGACATACATAGATATGTCCATTCATATTTGTGGTTAGTATCTAAACAGAAGTTCTCAGTGTCGTATAAGACCAAACTGTTGAATTTAGACACCTAGGAAGGTGGTATTATTAGCGTATGTTTTCTACCTGAGTGTCTGCCTGAAACACACTGCCAGGTATGTGGCTCTTTTCTGGAGGGGGAGACACTAGGCCCAGTGATTAATTTTTTTCCATGGAGTACGAAATCACCATGCAGTTAGAAGTCACACATGCTATTTTAGAGTGCTACAGTGGGATAGTGATGCTAAATACATCCATTTATTTTGTCATTGTAAACCATTTGTATAATATATTGTCCTGGGTTTAGCAGTAGCAGTCAATTTTTCTCCTCCTTAGTAGCTGATGCAGTTTTTATGTTTTGACTCTCCATGGAACATAGATGATAATACCAGTGGTTTTAGTTGTCGCTAAGTAATGTTTATTGTGACCAAGGACTTTCTGAGTCTCATGCTCTGCCAGGGAGGAGGGGAGGCCAGGGGAAATCAGGGACAGGACTACAGGTGGTATCAGTAGCGATTTGTGTTATACCTTAGTTACTAAACTGTTCTTATCTCAACCTGTGGGAGTTGCATTCTTTTGATTCTCCTCCCCATCCCTCAGGGATTAGGGGGAGGGCAAGAAAGGGGGGTTGAGTGAGTGAACGACCTGTGTGGCTGGGTTTAAACCACGACATATATGCATACATGTATAGAAATATTTTTCCAGCTATATGCTAATACAGTGTGAATTTCTAATTGTAATGCTGCTTTCACAATACAGAGGAGAAAATGAAACATAAGACAACTCCCAGTGAGAAGTCAGGTAAGAACAAGTGATTTTCTGCTGATTTATGGAGGGGAAGGGGGAAAGGGAGGGATGCTAACCACTATTTAGCACTCATCAAATGTAGTACATCTGCACTGCAATTATTTTTTACAGTATTTTGAAATATCTGACTGATAACACTTTTTTAGAGCTAATTCAGCAAAGTGGCAATTGGAGATAACATTCTAAGAACCAGTCTTTCCATTGACCAGCAGAGTCAAGGCATTTCAGCTCTTGGGCTGTTTGTTCCAGCCTCTCTACCAGAGTTGGCTAATGAAGTGGGGTGTAGCTGTAAATCAGACCTCTGAAGTGATCCTATGTACCCTTGTGAGGTCAGATCTTTCAAGAGACTGAATTTACAACACAAAGACTAATGCTCAAGTAAAGGGTAATGCAGGAGGATGAGTCACCAGTCAGATGAAGAACTTGGATGGGTCTTAAATTGGCTTTATGATCTTGAAAATGTTTCTGGAACTAATGCCTAAGTCTCTGGGTCTTTTCTATGACTTAGACCTTGTAGGTTTTGTAATAATAATGCTGACAGAAAAAATTCAAATAATAATGACTGTTACAGAAGGCCTTAAGGGTCATCCAAGGGATTAGAACATTCTCATCAGCATTGACAGTCAATACAAAGCTGTTTTGAAGTATCTTTCTAGATATCTACCTCTTGATTATTACTGGAGGTAACCTTGATCCAAACAAAATGGACAATGATGCCAACAGATTTTCATTTGATATGCTGATGATGGTGATGATGATGATGAATATTTTCACTAAAATAAAATCTACTTTGTTTAAAGCTGAAAGGTGCCAGTTACTACATAATTTTTATTCTTATTTTCTATACCTCTCCTCTGTGGTAACAATAGATGTTGTACAGAATATTATGGTTCTGTCTCTAATTGTGAACATTCATATAATTTGTCTGTTCATACTGCTTTTTATGAGACCTCTCATGATAATCTATCATTTCACTATGAAGTGATATTCTACAGCACTCTGTTTATCCAACAAAAAATCTGTTTTGATAGTTCTGATTGGATCATAAAGTGCTGTAGCTTGTTCAAAAGCATATAAATTATGTTTCTGTTACTAGAAGTGGAGAATTTGTTGCAAAATATTTCAATATATTTCTAACCCAAACATTTAATGAATTAGCATTCAGCATCTTTGAATTTGCATGATTTTCACACCTAAATTTACAATTTTGTTTTTAAGGTCAGCTAAATTCCACTTTAAGTTTGTGAACAAAATCAGAAGGCTCAAACAGTGATTTAGCAGTGGTTGGAAAAAATTTGCCTAAAGTATTATGGCTTGACCACTTTTTGTAAGATTTGTTGGAGTCATGTTCTTGATAAATCTTTTTCCTGTTTGTTGGAACCAAATTGAAAATGCAGTATTTCAAGTTGGCCAATTTAACATAAGCTACTACAGAAATAACTTGTAAGTTTTCAGATCAATAGCTGTTGAGCTTGAAACAGGCAACTTCCAACAGCGGGTAAGTCATCCCATCTTTCTTCAACAAACATTTATAAGTACACAGATTAGCCTCTGGAGAGAACTAGTGCTCTCCTGACTAAAGCTGTATACAAATGTGTTCTTGATGTTGCAAATCAGTTGAATCCTATCCAAAATTTCCAATAATCTGATGACTGGTCTGGAGCTACTTTTGATTTACACTGTTGCACAGGGAGAAATGGTCCTGGAATACATAAATGTGCTGCTGTGTTAAATGACCAAATACTGCATTATTTCAGCAGAAGCTGATAGCTAGCCAGTGGCAGTTGCAAAGGTCTAAACATGTTAAGAGTCTACCTACATTTGAGGGCCTGAATGCTGTGCATCTTTGCATGAGTGGGGGAAGATAAGAACAAGTAAGAACTGTGATCAAAATATTTGAATGTTAGAAAGAAAAGAAACAGTAGAATCTCTTTTCTCTTTATATCTAAATATTATATTTTACCTTCTTTTGTCTTCTGTAGTCCAGGCCAAACCAGCAAGTACGTGGTACCTATTTTGATCAGAAAAATTCCTGTAAAATAGCTGGATATGTATGGCTTTTTTGACGTTAGCATATGGAAACTTGGTCTTAGCAATTTCTAGTTTTGCTTAAAATTATTATGTCTTTATCACCATGCTTTTCATTACTTTCATTTAACATACTGTCTTGTCTTTTAACATACCATCTTGCCAAAGTTCATTTGACATAACCAATTGCTTCAGTATAGGAGTAAACTCAGTCTTTGCTTCCCATACCACAAATATCAACAAAAAATACTAAATCAGGAATGACAAGCTTTGCAAAACAACTACTTGGGTTAACAAATACTTTTGCTGAGTAGAAGAGAAGAAAAAATCATCACATTTTCTTCCAAATCATATATTATTTCAGTATAGCTGTCCAGAGCTTTTCTTAGTCAAAATGAACTGAAGAAAGAGTCCATATATCAACTTGCCATGCAGCTTACTTGCTAACTTTCTATATCTTTCGCATCTTCAGTATGCAAAGTAAACTGCAAAAGCAAAAAAACATATTCAGTTAAGTGCCCAAATGCTGCCATGCTCAAAAAAAAGCCCAAATATGGGAAAAATATCGCTGTTCACAAACATAAGTTTTAATTCACACCTCACAAATGTTTCCCATTTGAAATTCCCTATCATGTCTTCATCTCAGCATTTTCTGGCATATAGCTTCACCTGAAATCATAGTTGCTAGGACTTCAATTATTCATTCAAGTAGCAGAAGGGCTGAGGCATGCTGCCCTTTTCTCAGAGGCTACACACATTTTCAGCAGTTTCCACTTTACAGCCTTTATGTCTTTGTTGCTCAAAAAGGAACTGATAAACAGTATTTTTAGCTGAGGGAAACATCACCTGGAAACACAGCCGTTATAGCTGCCCATTGGTTTGTCAGCTTTAAAATGTATCAGTGCCTTATTTGCCTTCATTTGGCATAACTGCTACTATAATACAAAATCTGTGGTGAAGTTTTTTTCAATTCCTTTTAAGCAGGTATGACTTTTGTATAAATTATGTAGTGCTAGACTTTGTTTTTGAAACAAAGCTTCTTCATCTCCGTAGTTTCCAGCAACCGAACATAAGTTCATATTTTTCCAGTAATAATTATGAAATAAAAAAGGGGTGATGGAGAGAGGGTAACTGCCTACCAAGCATTGTTAGTTCTCTAATTTTCCATTTATTGATATGGAATAATTTATTCATATGGATTAGAATGTGTTCAAAGCTTTGAAATTTCAGCTCAAGTACATCTGAATCAGCAACATAAAGGTCGAGTGAACGGTAGCTCAGTTTACTCTGTACTCTTCTTTCAAATAACAAAAAAAGAGAGTAACTATAAATTACATTTCAGAATTTAAGGGGAGCCCCTATTAACGGACTTCTTCCTTAAGATACATGCATAACTCTTATTAATATTAGTAGCTGCTGTATGTGTGGAGCCATACTGAACTTTACTATTTTGTGGCAGATCACTCAGCTGATAATCTATTAGTAACTAGTCATGTGTCCTTTTCACAAAATAACAGCATGAACCAAGAGAAAATGAATGTTTATTCCTGAAAAATAGACATGCAATCCTTAGTTAAAAAAAAAAAAGAAAAGAAAAGAAAGGGAAGCTCATTTGCAAGAGAACAAAAGACAAAAACCCAAAGCTACACCTGTAAAAAACATGTTTCTTTGCCAGATGCAAGGGAGGTTATACCTTCATTTCAGACTCCAGCCAAAAAGATTAAAGCCATTTTCACNAAAAAAAAGGCATAAAAGTAGTAACAGAAACATGGGAATTCTGTTATGCTGTTTCTTTTATCTAGAGCATGAAGCAGTCAGACATGAAAAAGATGTTCTACCTACAAAACCAGGTGAGCACTCCTGCATTTTATTCATTCATTACTTTTTGAAATTGTTATTTAAAGAAAATTGCAAAGTACAATTATATATGACAAATGCCAAAATCATGGCCCTGTCAAGATTGGCCTTGTCATGACATACCATAACAAAGGTAGCACAGCACATATTTCAATGCTGATTGTCATATATATATATATATATCTCAAAGGTCAAATTTTTTGCATC
Organism: Agapornis roseicollis; assembly: GCA_002631895.1. Lineage (NCBI taxonomy): Eukaryota > Metazoa > Chordata > Aves > Psittaciformes > Psittacidae > Agapornis > Agapornis roseicollis. The sequence goes on from NDXB01006970.1 coordinate 7,200, forward strand.
TGTAATTCCACCAGTGCAAAGAAGTTATGTCATCAAAGAGTCTGAACCATTTTCTGAGAGTGCTTCAAATGGCTTCATTTTGCTGATTATTTGTGGTGTCTGCCATTTATTTGGACTTCTCAGTCTTCCTGCATAAGTCAACTTCTCAGGACCAGCAATAGCTTAATTTTTGTCCATAGCACGTATTACACAATGTGCTATTCAGATCATGACATGGCAATGTTCATCATCTATGATGAATGTCTCTGTATACCACAGCTCTTACTCAGGCTCACTTGTGTAAGATAGAGCAAAATAACTGCAAATATAGGAAGAAGCACTGTTCAGTTTAACTATGAGACAACCACCATGGATTTAAATAATGTTGTCTCCATGCTTCTCCATGAAAGCAAATAAGTGAAGAATTGAAATTCTTATTATTGTTATTCATCCTTAAATCTAGCACAGAAATTATAATGTGCTCTCTACTATTGTTATCCATCATTAGATTGTTATTAATTACTAAAAGGTTACTAAATATTATGTTTTGATATGCAGTAAATAAGATAGAACAAATAAAGCCATTATTCACTGTAACAGTATTATGCTGTATCTGACTATTCTGCACCTGAATCTGTTCTGATTTTTTTTCCTCTTTTTAATTCCCAGTCAAACTGAAAAACACTGCGAGTACGTGTCATGTCTTGTTTCCTATGAAATATAAACCTTTTTTCAGATGCATGTTGTCTCAATTTGCATTTTTGCAATTTTGTCATGTTGGAAAACGGTACCTTCTTGCTTGCTCTACAGATGCTTTTGTACTCCATCTGCTTAGTAACACTGAACACACCGAAAGTAAATTTATAATTTAATATTGTGACTGCAGCATTCAAATTCTGTTTGCTATTTTCACTTTCTATAAAAACACACTAAAAGTGTAGACATATGACTTATGTTTATGCAAACATATTGTTTGTTAGAAATAACAAAATGGCATGTAGCATAACTGAATTAGACAACTTTTTCATTACTTATTTTATCATTTGAAAATTATTTATTTTATTGATTCACTAAGCACATTCTTGGCCTTGTGTCAATATGCTTTTTTTCCCTACTCTTATAAAAAGCCTAAATTAAAATAGAGAAAGGAATATTTCTGGTTTAGATGAGTTTTAAGGAGAATTCAAGGGGAATTTCTTTCATAACAAAGACTTTCATTGAAGTCACTGGATAATGTCCTTGTTAAGGTTATCTGAACAGATAAAGACAGGTCTATGCTTATTATGTCAGGTCATTACACATTACATACTGCAAATCATAATCAGACAACAATCAAAAGAGCCATAAACATAAAGAATGTAAACACATTGCATGCTTTGGATTGTGAAAATGTTGAAGTAGGGACCTTCACAGATTAATTAGTTGTAGCCTTGTCAGCACAAGAGCTCTGTTTCCTTTTATGTCCTATGCCTGGCACATCAAGACCAAACCATGTGTTATTCTGGTGCAAAGTAATCTACAAAACAAATCCAAAACCAAGGCCAAGCCCCATGAGACACACACCTCTTCCTGCTCCAGATCAGAAGCTGACAACAAGGCAAGGCAAAATGATCCCATTAAGATTCCTAAGTTGATCTCCTATGTCAGGTACTTGAGGTTAGACAAGATGAATAGCCACCATTAAACACTGTCAGAAGATACAGTGCTATTCTGAACCCCAGCTTCAAAGGGAAAGAAGGAACACAAAGGATCTGAAATATGCCAGTACTGAAGGATATTCCTCTATCTTGAATTGCAGTTTTCAGTTTTCAAATTATTATTGCAAAATTATTACTTTCTTTGAAGTTATTGGTGGGTTTATTTCCAATTTTGCCAGTATTTTAAGCAATTTTTTTTTCTATTTGATTCCATTATTCAGATATGTTTAGTCTTGTATTCACTGGATCTGTTCACTGACTTTTTGTCTTCTACACTGATTTGTCTGAGAAACCCACTGCTGGCACTCTTTAGAACAGTCAGATTTAAGTGACTAATTCCTCATGCTTTCTGCAATAAGTAACATTTTAATCCAAATTCACTGTCTACAATGCTTTTTTGTCAAGAGCTGTATTACTCCGGCATATTGTGAATATGAGGAACAGCCAAGATACTTTCCTTTGACCTTTGCAGAGGGATGTTTGTATGACATTCTTGAGTTTATATCCTGCTCCTTGAGATGATTATAAAGGTTAACAGTGCCCTTAGAAAAACAAAAGGAAAAAATGAAAAAACAAAAAGCAGTAACAAGAAGACCTATGATCATATACAAAATTAATTCTATTTACACTGCCTATTTTGAGCTAACCATCTTTGAATAAATCTAGTCCAGGATTTTAAGCACCAGAGCCATCTATTTTAAATTACTTTTTTCCACTCAAATAATAACACTTGGTTAGATCACTGCCTTCTTTATTTCTAGAGCTCTATATAGCTTTGCTCCATATATTTTCTAGCTAGGTATGCATTATATTCGTCATAACATGCACATAGATATCATGTAATCCAGTACAAGATGTAGCCATGGACAAAATACTCACTGATTTTGCAGTTCAGGTCTAGTAGAAGGTAAAATAAATCCATGCATTAATTCATGACCAAATTCATTCTCACATTGTACCCTGTTGATTTGTGCAGTAAAAGTAAATGGGGTTTAAATCAGTAGAGATATTGTATCACTAACTGAATGACATATTAAAAACAGAAATAAAATGTTGAGTTTGAAAAGTCCTTAAATTAACAACCAATACATTTTTACAGTAACCTGCATGGTTTAACCTGGCAGGCAACTAGAAAACTATCTTATTTTTTACTATTTCTGTTTTAGCATGCAGGAGAGTCTTTGAGAGCAATTGGTCCTATATCAAATTTGAACATCTGATGAAACTCAGAATTTACTCCCTGCATACTGACTAAAGGCTCCCAAATTGTGAGAGGTTACCTTGAACAGAGGACAAAAACGGTGCAATATCTTACTCATGCAAAAGTATTAACAAACCATATTTTACAATCAAGAGGAAGAACATGTAGTCTGCTATTTTTAGAAAAACCTAAGCATTGGCTAAACTCTATTCCCCTTTAGTTCTGTAATGAATGTCCAATGATAGAGGTAAAATGTTTCCCAAAGCCCTCAAGGTAAATGGAAATTTGTTAATGCACAGAGAGAAGAAATGACCCTTATACAGATCAGAGGGTCAGACTAACTATCCTTTAGGTCCACAGTCTTCCAGAACCTCACTGTCTAAGCAAATCAATCATTTATCCTTAATTAGGATATTAATATATGCATATAACTGAGCCAGACCAGATTCCTCAGCCAGATAACCCCTCAATTAAGGAATGACAACATGAACGCCTTTCCCAGGTTTAGTGCCTCAGACAAATCTCTTTCTTTTTAATTCTGAAAAATAAGAATAGGTCACAATGGGTTACAATGCAGTAATGTGTCAGCTTTCAGTAACTGTGAGCATCATCATAAGCAGAAATGTAAATATTAAAGGGGCTTTCAACAGAAGCAAAACTGGTCTTTGCTGAATGCCTGTGATGCCTAAGTATTGAGCACTGGCATTTATGAGTCTCCTTATGAATGAAGATCTGAATGAAAGTTTCCTGGGAAGCGTTAGTGAAAAACATGCTTTATTGTTCAGCCTTCCTGTTGAAAAAAGCATTTAATCATTTTCACCTTGGTGTGAGCTGCAGAAATTCACTGTCATCTGAAGCCAAAACTCAACATGAAGAAAATATAGATAATTCAGTCAAAAGACACCCTGAGGTTTTTTTTATCCAGCTCTAGCTTCAAGGAATAAAGGCTTCTTCTGGCTAGTGAGGTTATTCTCTTCCCTTTAAATTTTATTCTAAAATACAACTGTGATTAGTGAATTAGTGATATGTAAAAAAAATCTTGGATTCTAAATCACAATTTAATTATTCCTTTGATTTAAAAAAAAGTAATTGTGGTTTACACCAGTTTCCCTCCCATTGAATTAATCAATTAATTGATTTTCATTAATTATTATGGGTGTTATAATAGCACAGGAATATATTATACTTTCTTGCTAGGTGCTGTGCAAAGATGTAGTCAAAATTTTTCTAAGTCTCAAGAGCTTTTATTTTAAAAGGCAAGGCAAACTGATAATGCAGGATAAACAGTATAGAGGGGTGATTGTTGGGTATCCAAGGTCAGTGCCAGTCTTTGGTTGGGACATGTGGGTTGTAAGAAAAGAGAGGTAACAATTAAACTGAATACATTTTGTGGAAAGTAACACAATCAGCTAAAACCTTAAATGAGCATTTAAAAATAACTCTAAATATTTGCTTGCTGGAAAGCTTTGCTTGGCACAGTGTTTGCATTTGCAGGAACCATTGCATGCTGGATTACAGTACTTCAAAGAGTGAGAATCAGCTTTCAGTGTGAAATTCTGTGTACACACCCATTGTTAAGGCACATGTCTTTGAAAATTAATATACTGCAGAAAAGTTGCAGATTAAAGAGAAGATCTATTTAAATGGTTACTTGCCTTGAAAAAAACATGGTACTGAACCTCATACTCTTTTCCTTTCCCCCTTCTTCTTCATTTCTGCTTATTTTCCTGGAGAGCCAACAGGTGAAATCCCAACAGCAGGTAAAAACTACATTTCTCTGATATTCTTATGAAAAGAATTAATGAACATAAAAGTACTGATTAATGCATATTGTTCATCAACAATGAACAATGCTAATGTAAACCAGCACTGTTAAACTGACAGCATTGCAGCTGCCCAGCTCTCTACCAAAGACTGTTCTGATTGTTTATTACATTATTTTACTGTTCATCTTCTGCAGTATGTTTTGGTGGGCTAGACACAGGTAATCAGCACTGAGTAAGCTAGTGTTAATCAGATAACACATGCATCAGAAGGCACTGAACAAAGTATTATTACAACTGGTGGGAAGGTATGAAGTGCAAATGAAAAATAAAAGGGCAGCCTGCCAGTTTTCTGCTGCAGTCAAGAGGGAATACTGAAATGGGCTCAGATGCCTGAAGCAATACACCTTACTTAATTTCAATCTGCCTTGTTGAATGGAGTCACAAACCAAATGTCTGTGTTTGCAGGCTGGGGAAAAGGATGCCAAAAAGAAAAAAAGCCCATGTTCTAAGTGACAATCAGAGAAAAATTAGCTAAATAAAATAAATCAGAACCTACTGCTGCAGTACTTCAGAATGGTCACGTTTGAAGGTTCTTAACATCCATCTAGCTCCATATTCTGAGGTGTGTGAGTGGGGATCTGGTTTCTTTTTTGTTTCAGATGACTGAGATTTCTCCAGGAAAGAATGTAAAAAGCAGGCACCAAGCAGAAGGATCCTTACCTAACGTATTTTGGCCACCAATAATTGGGGAATTCTGGCAGTACTTAGGGAATTACAGAATTCTAGTACCTAAAGCCTTTATCAGGAGTTTCCAAACTACTCTGCAACCAGTAATATCCAAACAATTTCCAGTGACTGCTCAGAAAGCCTATAACTGCTACTGCTACTAAGGGTAGCAGCCACTGTAGTAATATTAGGTACATTGTATACATGCCATGAAACATATTTACCACAGTTATTATTCCAGAGAAATTATTAAGATCAGCTTTGTGCAGTGTACTTATTGTAAGAGTCCCCTGTTTCTGATGATTGTCATCTAATGTTCTTTCCTTTCAAATCTTTCTAGCCACGAAAAAAATAAAGACAGCTAAGGAAAAAGAAGGTATGAATTTACTCTGTGGGTGCATACATATGTAGAAGATCACAATTAAAACAGTATGAAATTAAAACTTTGCATAGATTGTTATTTAAAATAAACCATACAAGGTCTGTGTTAATTTTCAAAGAATATTACTTAAAAACTCTATGCAATAATCTGTTCCACAGTCAATTTACTAACCTTAAACTGTGTTACTTTTTTTCTTGATAGAGAAAACAATTGAGAAGAAACATCTGAAACATGAAAAAAACCAAGGTAATAAAGAGATGAAAATCTCAGCAGATAACAATAAAAATACAAACAGGTTTTTTTCCATGGGATTTAAAGAAGAGCTTTGTTGGTCTTTCTAAATACATGCAAGCAAACAAAAATGATGAAATTGTGCATAAATCCCCAGTAACTGAGTGTCAGATGGCTCCTTGGCTGATTACATCAGCACGTCCAATCTGGCTGCAGCAGTGCCCTGCCTGTGACCCTCCCTGGCTAGTGCAGCACTAGCCTGTCTGTGGGGTCCTCCAGCACTGTATTGACACACTAGCAGGATTAGTAGTCCCTAGTTAGTCTGCTGTTTTACTCCTTAGTGAGACAGTACAAAGTTCATCTCTATAGCTTGTGTGATGCTTTAAATCATTAGCTTCATAACTACACTGATAATGCATAGTGCTTTTTACACAAGATAGACTTCGTGGTCACCTATATTCTGACTAATCTGTTGGACAAAGCACTGCTTTGATTGTTTCCCTGCAGTAATATGCAGACAGATAAATGGTTTCTGCTATACCTCTGAAGATAATTAATAGCAATAAGTTACACAAATGTAGTAAGTTAGTGGTCTAAGAAATAAATGGCTTCTCTACATAGGTTAGAGACAGTGACTTGCATATAAAAAAGGATACCAATTAGTTGTATTGGTGCAAATTTGCTACACTATCTAGAAGCAGTTTGTTATTATGGCTTTGCTAGACATAAAATTTCCATGTTTAAATAATTTACTAGGAAAGTCATGCTTACAAAAAAAAAAAAAAAAAAAAAAAAAAAAAAAAAAAAAAAAAAAAAAAAAAACAAAAAAAAAAAAAAACAAAAAAAAAAAAAAAAAAAAAACCAA